>JAARMF010000415.1:31245-44509 GCA_022844705.1 Toxascaris leonina | reverse complement strand
TATATATATATATATGAAATATTTGATGCATCATAAATGCGAGAATTGGAATTGGAGCATTGAGTTCAACATTATAGTATTGTGATAACATCGAAATCGAAATGCTGCTTGGGCAATGAAAGCGTTCCTGCATCAATCGTACTATAAAGAAGTTGCATTTCATCGAAATACAACGCGAAACATTAAGTTGCATGGCCCAGGAAACCATGAAAGAAGTGGCATCTTCAAATTGATTATTGTTGATGCTTCGATCGACTGTAGAGAATTCTAGATGTAATGTGAGAAGCCAATGCTTCAGCTCATATATACAAGTCTTTAATAAAGGATCACATCCGGTTGAAACTGTACGCACTCAAGAATGCACTAACTAAAGATTCTGATTCTAGCTGAGTAATTTAGTTGGTATGAACATCGGAATAGGCTCCTGAAAGAGACGTGTTTGAAATCACTTAAACGTGTTCTATGAATCTGATGTAGGACCACTGCTAGCGTGAGCACACGAAAAGCATGGTATTGCAATTGGAACGCTTATGGATAGGTAAAAGGTGAGGCGGAACGATGATGCGTTTTCAAACACACATTGCAAAGGACGGAGAGTTAGTTCACTTAGCATGTTGGAAATGTTGCTTATGATATCGCAGCACTATAATCTCTTGTGAGTTCCAAGGTCAGATGTAATTTCAAAATTGCGAAGGCCTTCACCCAGGAAAAAATAGCGCCCTCATCATCTAATCTAAGCAAAAATTCTTATGCCATAAGCTTATTGGAATTGTGAGGCATCTTTCATCGAAAACAATTAATCGCCACAATTTTCACTATTCAGCGAATGTGATGAGTCGAACGATCCCTTTATCGACAACGCCAATAAATGGTGTCATCAGAAATTTGACGAATCTTCTGCGAAACAACTAGGCACTTTGCTTTTTTTCATCAATGGCATCATCAGTTCACAAAGGGGACTAAATGGGACCTAAAATATTTCAAAGAGAGATCGCACTGAGCCGGCCAATTGTCGCCAATTTGTATATGGAAAGTATATGCGCACAAAAATTCTCCAGCTTACCAGCTCTAGTAGTGAATTTCATGATCGGGCATATCAAAAATATCAGTAAAGATACTTCCGGCTTCAGATTTCTCATTCAGGGGATGGATCACGCCTGTTGAATTGAGTAATGAGATTCTTATCAGATATTACAAAAGTCTATGGCATGTGTACACTCAACCATTACTCCACCATTCACTCTCCACATCTTCCATAATCTCTATGCAAATCAAAAATGATTCTTGAGCAGTTCAAATTGACGACAATTGCCCGGCTCAATGCGATCTCACTTTGAAGTATTTTAGGTCCAGTTTTGGTCCTCTTTGTGAAATGATAATGCTGCTGAGGAAAAAGCAGATAACTGCCTGGTTGCTTCGCAGAAGCTATTTGGATAACAGACAAGCCTCCGTTACATTTCGTTAGTAATGAAGTTTTCGTCATTCGGTTAACACATTTATCCATCAATAGTATATAAGAAAAGGCGAGTTTAAGCTTCAATTTCTAAATATTACCCAATGATTTCTTGACGAGCGTCTCAGGACAAACATAAGAAATTTTATTTACTAATATGACTCTGTATGAGTCTCAATACTGTGTGAAAAATGTTTCACTATCCTCGATGAGTCCAGGCAAAGTAAACAATGATTGCCTTAATAATTGCACTAATATTTTTATGCCGGCTAATCATAAGCTGCTGTACTAAGTGAAAATCTAATATTGAGGGTGAGCAAGAATAATATTAATAGCATTCAAGATTTCACGACGATTGCTTCGTTGTTTTTCGCCAATTGTACTCAGCGGGTAGAAAAAATCACTTCGAGTTATTCCTCCATATTTCAGAAACGATACTGCCATAGGTGCAAAAATCTTAATCGTTAAAACTTTTTGCAAATGCTTCAATGTGAGAATGATAAGCGCTCATTACAATGCAGCGAACGAGTTGAATTGCAAAGATGATAAGAATAATAGAGTGATAACGATAACGACAACAAATGAAGTGATAAGGATCTATGGAAACGGCGTATTGAGCTATGAAGTAAAGTTACTGCCTTTATAGTGCTACAAGTATGAGTATCTATATCTTAAATAATCCAGCAAAAGGTTAATCATGACTATACCATATTGATTAACACCACTATGAAAGAAGTTATTTTTATTATTGCAATCTTTTATGGATCTCTCTCAACCTTTCACCTTACTGATTCACACAAAGCAGGTTTGATGAAAGAATTATACTACTCGAATTGATGAAATTGGTTAGTCATTGAAATACCTCGCGGGAATAATTGCAGTTATGAAGACCATATTCTTATTGGCCAATGAATTGCAGCATATTTTATGTGAGTTAGGGTGCAATATTGCCATCTTTCCTAGTGGATAGCAAATTTTTCGAGATGCTTCAAAAAAAAAATGTTGTATAATCGAAAGAATCTTTTCGTAACTCGTTCAATTCTGTCAAAAACTTGAACGCATCGAAATTCTCTTCTTATCGGCTAGAGTTTTAATCTTCCAAACTTGCCAACTGAGAAAAATTCTTGAAATCCGCTTTCAGCATATGTTCAAAATCTAGTGTTCAGTTCATCCTGACTGCTCCTGACATTCCTTGAATTATCACAAAATTTTTGCCACTCGATGTAGCGCTTTCGCATCAGTAATGTTCTCTGCTAACGAGTAATATTCTTCGAAGATTTTATAGCCAGAACATACTCAAGCAAGCATCTTTTAACACCTTTAAGTCATAATTTTTCTAGCATATATATCTCGAATTGCAAACTACTTATGATTCATAATATTAAAGCAGAGATTGCGACCCTAACTCACCTTTAGCCACATTTCGGATGCCTCCTTCCAGAATATGTTCTAGAAACGTCGTCATTGCATTCTATCTCCACTTTCATACCTTACCTTAGATACCTTAGAAGCCGATGATCAACGTGATGTTGTTGCTTGCGTTCACAACTCCGCGACAAAATATCGCACGATATCCTTCAATAGCAGCAACCTGTATCCAGGTGCTCTTCTTCACATATGTGCAAAATTTCTCTTGATCACTCCGGGTTTTCCCATTCCCAGTGGTCTTCCACTGGGTCCTTTGCGACCCCTTGAATAGCAGTTGAATATTCTGGAGCTCCACTTATTGCTTGTCATGTGTGCAGCATAACTGGCCCATCGTAGCTTGTTTTTTCCTCTTTTAGCAATGTTCTTTCGTTCTGATATTAACCCCTGCACTTTCGTAGGACCCAAAAATCAGCAACAAAATTCTGACATTTCATAACGAATGATTTCAAGATTCACAGTAAAAAGTGAGTTATTCTTTTTTTGACGAATAACTTGATGAATAAAGAGTTTTGAGTCCGATGAGTCCGATGACTGAATTTTTGAGTCTAATGAAAAGGAAGGTAATCTTTCTCCAGAAATTCGAGGCGAGTTTATGGTCAGAGCAGAACTGGTCACTTTTTGGAAACGAATGCTTTAAGCTTTATGCCATTAAAGAATATTGTGCTTAAACATAAATGAAGAAAATCGTTTACGCCTACTAGTGGTAACAATGCATCTATGAAACTGCTCGAAAGGTGGTCTTATAAAAGGAAACAATTCGATACAAAGTACGCCTCATATAGTTAGAGAACTGAACATCTACGATCTCGTAGAGTTATTTATTCATATATTGCCAATACATTTCGTGCGATTTCTACCACAATAGTTGTGATGCTTATGTAGTACTCATTTTGTGCATACGCTTATAAATATGTACATATATTCTGTCAAGAGTTAAGCACGCCTCTTTGAAATAAATTATATGGGAATAGACGGCATCAAAGAAATTCAGCAACTTGAAGAATTAATTATTTGCAAACCGGAAATGCTTCACTCCGAACGTTCGTGTTGATCTTCTCAGAGACCACCACCGTTCGACGTCAAAGGGCATCAACCCACAACAGAGGACACCGATCGACTTCAGATGCCACGAACTGACGTCAGAGACCACCGACCGGCGTCAGATGTGACCAACGAACGTCAAAGATTACCGGTCGACGTCTGACGCCACCATCGATCTATAATAGCGGAAAGCAATTCATTCTTGAGATCACTCGTTCTATTCACGTGAATTATTTGCTCTAAGCACGGTACCTGCACACATGTATGGGTTTTGTTCTGAACTGTACTGAATTGAGTTTAATAATGCAATATAACTTGTCAATTTTCATTTTTCGGGATGATGCATTCGTTGATTCTTGCTCATATATGGGATCACATTTCCGGCTATGCTTATTTCCGGCCTAATGCCTATATCAGATGACAAATTCGCTAAATTTTTTAACACGTAGACAGATTCAAAAATATGACCGTTTCAGTTAGCTCGAAGACAGAATTGAGGCCGATTGATAACTTTATTGAAATTTTTCTTGAGGTTACTACTTGTTCTCATGCAGTTTTTTTTAAACCTGGATTCATGGAATGGAACGCATAACTTCGAGACAAAATGCCCGTACATCTAAATGTTGGTATGCATAGCCGTCTTTCTCCATATATCAATTCGGTATTCACGGTGGCTAATATCAGGAAGTTATATGGAGTCAATTGCCATTGAAGTGCTGCCTTTGTTTGCAACAGTGCTTTGAAAGATGACAGAGGATTCAATGCGAGAATTTACCAATCAAGTTTGTGAACATTTTCTCAAAATTAAGAGCCAAGTAGACAATCTTAATAATCGATGAACGAAATTCGTTGAAGAAACCATTCGAAGGCATTCAATTTGAAAGAAAATTCAACAATGCACAAGTGAATCTTCATACCTTCTCTCGAAGAATAAAGCAGATTCCCTAAAATATTCTCCTAGGAAAGAATAGGGGTTTAGGAAGGGGTTTCAAGCATTGATTTCGCACTCATCAGTCATATCTAGCTTGATTACTGATGCAAATAGATCCTCGATTACACATACTAGCAATACTTTACTCGACTTACTTCACTTGTTGTTCTGGATCGACTTCGTGATAATCGATGATTTTTTTATGTGATTTGCATCCACTAAACTCGGCTAAAGCTCTAGTCGTCTATTATAGATCGGCCGTAAATGCGACCTACTTGCTTATTTAGATCGTAAAATGTGCTCGGTTGAATTTTCGACCATTTCGTTTCATAACCCCAATTTCTGCGCATCTTTTTGTAGATTTGTTTAATTCCACAATAGTGCTTCGCAAATTGAGAACAACATCATTGAAAAGAATGCCTCGAAGGAGATGACATCATGAACTTTTTTTGCATTCCAGTTGCCTAATCAACTAGCTTCACAATTTGGCAACAATTAGTCAAGCATTTCGGATAATGCTCACATATTTTAATTGTTTCAGCTGATGCCAGACTTCATAAAAGATGGCAAATAATTTAGTGCAGAATTGTTCTAGTCAAGAAGCTTTTGCTTACATGAGATTCATTTTTTAAATCATTTCACAAATTGTTAATAAAAAATGTTTTACGATGATACCATAGATGTGCGCATGTGTCCATATTGGCCTATTCATTCACAAACATGAGCATTTCTTTACGAGCTCTTATTTTCCCCCACCCGATTAGAACCGTCTATTGAGTGTATGATGTCCTGAGGATCCGTAGACTACCTTGCCGAGTATTTCTATCTCCTCAATCACCTCAATCGTAACCACCTTCATTATTGATTTCTTCATATTAGTTGTTCCTATGAACCTCGTGACTAAGAGGGCTTTATTGACTCTATGCTCTGACCTGATGGATTAAAGGCCAATAGGATCTATTTATGGGGAAGGTCTTCGTGTCAACCAATCAAAAACACCTGGTGATTAATGAAGATGCTTGAAATAATCATTATTCCTGCACATCTCTATTCGCATGTCTGTTTAGGAATATGGGAATTGCATTTACGGACGAACACCTGTCTATGAAGGAGAAAAACAACGATCGACCAGTGATGTAGTCGTCACTGCCACGTAAGCAAAATGTGATCACTAACAAAAATAGGCATCGCATCCGCCGCATATTGAGAACAGCGCAATTTCCTGTTCATTTTGAGGTGAAATTGATTCATGCGTATTGCTTTTGCTTCGGTCTCCAAATGCTATATATTCTTGTCTCCAATGAGGTCGCTCTATTTATGGGCGGAAAGTTCATGCGGAATGTATAACTCATTTGCAATTATAGGTTTACTCGTGAAAATCGCATCATTAACGATGTGACGATTGATATGATCATCAGGATTGTGATGCTATATGAGATACTTGACATGGGAATGAGGTGAATAAAATTGACAATGGTGCAAGAGCTCTTGACAAAATGCAATAGCTTCGTTATTGCTCACAATTCTGTCAATTTCGACGAGGATGGTCACCACATATCGTGGTGGGATGCATTGTTACTCGTACTTGTGCCAAGATCTTTTCAAATTCGAAATCATCCTTAGTGCATTTCGTACCGAGCTGCCACTCTCACCATCGGAACGAGCCTACGTGATCAAGTTGTGAACACAAATTTAGCCTAATATGCAATGCATATATACTCTTGAACGAAATTGAATGCTTTCCAAGTGAGCCGAAGGCATCGATTGGGCTAAAGATTCTAATCTTATTGTCAATATTTGTGATGAAATATGGATTGAGGAAATATAGCTTTGATGAAACTAGAACCAAATTATCACTTTGAACGCATTTTAATCACTGTCAGGACATTGCAACTGATGGTATCAAGATCTATGTGAAGGCGCATTTTGCTGAGATTGCTAACGATAATCTAATATAATATATTAGAAAATAATTTCAAAGTATGTGGTCATGTTACGAGGTTCATAAGAAGGCAATGAAGTCAATGTGGCAAACGACCGCGATCATGCGAAACAGGCGCCTGTACGAGTGAAGTGCTGCTCCACGACTATGAAGGATATGCTGGTGGATTTACTGCTCTCATAAACAGACGCTGTCCTACTAGAGCTATCCGCTCATTTATGAAACATAAAGGGTCAATTAATCGAGGGATAGTTCATCTTGCTTTTCGTAAATGTGCTGCCAACTGCGCCATTCGTTTCATAACGTTATTTCGTTGCTTCCCCAAGGATCACTTTAAAAAAAAAACAAGCTTTATACCTTTAATAGTACACATTATATAGAAAATAAGCAACAACATTTCAGCGCCCATAAACTCTTTCGCGAATTCTAGGCGCTGTCCAATCGACTTTCGTTGAGATACCCAATTTGGAGAGCTACAAAATTGCTGAGCTCATCGAAACTTGACCGCACGCCAAGTATAAATTCCTTGACTTTTTGAGGATGCACAAATGAACTTAGAGAGGTTTCCAGCGCAACTATCTACCCCTAGGGCCTTTTCACAAGTGACTGTCAATTTTTGAATTATATGATTTCACCAAGCATCTCATATATTTTCATCCGGAAAGATTTGATGCCACTTTCTCCGAATTTCGGAACTGAAATGTCCCTCAACCGTCTGACGGATTGTTGGTGAGAAAGGGGGGGGGGGAGTGTCTGAGGGCGTTTTATAGACGATTCTTGCATCAGATTTCTGAGATATTTAAATAGAAATCGATGGCGCCAAGATCTGTGCGCCAGATTAGTGGTGATCATAGACATCACAAGAAAGAAATCTACTTCATCAGGAAGGATTAAAGTGCGTACATAGGGCAAAGGAAAACACAGCCAACACAAATATGTTACAATCACATAAGCGAACACATTATTTATAAATAATGTTGGCAGTATCGTTCTTTGAGGGATTGTGCATCAATCCATTTTTTGAATATATTCAAATGTCGATTGATACGTCTCGATGGAATTATTGGCTTCTGTGATGCCAAATAACGTCGTTTGATTGAAGGCAAACAAATGCGACATAAGCAAAGTGCCCTCCTCTCGAATATACTTTCTGGGCTTAAACCATAGCCGGGAGTTCGTGAAAGGTATGATAATTCCCTTAGTGGTACATAAATAGTTAGCTGAAAAAGAAAATGTTATTTTCTGGGTATTTAATTCAATGAATTTTTTAACTGTATAGACATCTTTGCCACTCGCTTGCATGAAAAAAATATGATGATGCTACTGTGTTACCGTATTTATGTGTGTATGGATCAGGTCGGAATTCAACGAGCGAAAATCATCTTTCCGGCACAAAGATTGCAAACATGAAGCATTCAACTAGCCGTACCGGCGTTTTCATCAAAATGGTTTCGTTTTGAAACTCCTCTCCCCATAATTAGATATACACCCGTGAACGCATACGCTTAGGTTCACATACGCATTAATGTATAAGCAAGCACAAGCCGGCTTTCTTTACTGCTCGCTTGGTTAGGCTTTTTAATGCTTTCATCAGCATCTCTGCAAAGTTTTTTTCAGCAGAAAATGACCTGACTTCACTGCACGCCATCATTCTTATTCATGAAAGAAATGCTAAGCTTCATTCCGTTGAATTCCTGTAATATACGATCTCATTTGGAGTAATAAAAACACCGACAAAAGCCAATGAATTCGCTTCGTCGAGGGATTGTGATGGCTCAATGAGCAAAGGCGACATGGTGCAGTATAGGCGTATTAATTTCTACGTTGCAATTGTCTTGACTAGACAGCTCATACGGGAAGACAGTGTTATACATGAATGCAAGTACTTTTGTCTAACGCAAATAAACTTATTACATCCATTGTTTTCGATTTCCTTTAGGAGTAATCCAGGGTTTCTTCTTTGGTTCTGTTTCTGCAAAAGTGTCTAATATCGAGAATAAATTCATATTAACCAGCATATATCCAAAAAAAATGTTTTTACGCGTTGCGAGGATTAAGAAAGGACATAAACGAAACGCCAACTGCGATTGTCTCTCAACTTGAGGAAACAAAAATCTCCTATTGAGCACGACTTCATAAATCAGGCGAAGGAATAACTACGGCAATGAACGAATCACTTTATTCATCCTGTTGATGATTGCTATGCTAGCGCTGAAGTTCAATTAAATACGCTTTTCTTTAAAGCCACCATGCTTCTCTATGCCTTCTTGCTTTCCAGTCCTTACTACGATTTCCTGTAAAATCACTTCTCGAGACATTCAGAAAACTATGTGACCCATGTAGTGCATCTTCTAAACCATCAATGCCATGTATTTCATTTTAAGCTTATGGCACACCCTAGCAGATCATGTCATGTGAAACAGCTTGATCACAGAGAGCGTAAAGCACTTTTAAATCATTTCATGCATTTACTGTTTGAGAGAATATCGTTTAAGCATATCGGTGGCAAACTATCTGCTTGTCTGTTCGAAGAATACACGCCATCTCAAAAAAATGCACTCAATAATCACAGATGCAACTAGGCTCTTAACAGTTACGAATGCGGAATAAACGAGACCTGATAGCCAAATTCGATATAGACAAAGTGGGAAAAAATATAAAGGAATGCTTTTACATCTTCTTCGCACACATCTGTATTCCTCTAGATACATTGCTCTATTTCCTCAATTATTTCCGCTTATATTCGTAGTTTTCCCACAAATTTGCAACCAGTTCATGTTCGATAGCGTTGAGGGAATTTACGCTATTGCTGGATTCCAAATCGGCGTGTATTCAAGAAGGAATGCGAAAAATTCTAGTGTATACTCAGAAAGCAAAAGCTGGCATTTGAAGCGGCACTCAGAACCACAAAGAAGTAAAATTGTAGACGACCGGAAATAGAACAAGCTCTTTTGGGAGGTTATTCATGACAGAATTTCAATATAGGAAGCAACCATCATTTCACTTCGATGCACGACGTTGAACTTCATGGGAACTCGTTGAGATGGATTCATGGGAAAAAAATTTTTCCTATGAATTCAAAAAACAGGAAAAATTCCCAAATTGTCTCGGATCCTATGTTGTTCTTATCCAGGCTCAACAACCATCATCATTCCTTCGCTCTTTCCCGAATTCCCTCGAGGTTTTTGGGAATGAGCGATGTTTGTCTCCAGGTTGGTCGATAGAAGGTGCCCTCATGAGGAGAAACCCTAACGGCATTGCTCTGAACCTGAGCGCACATTGCACCTGATGCGACAAATAAATGCTCCCAACGACGCGTCGCTCCCTCTGTCACCGGAGACCAGAACCGACGTAGCCAGAGGGTATTGCTGACATCTGTTGTCCCGCCAATAGCACAAGAAAGAGGCGGACGGATCTTACCTGGGCAGGTTCATTAACCAGGCAACTGCCAATTTAAGAGAAGAGAGAAATATTTGAAAATTAGTGCAAGTTCAAGCGATACCTCTTTAAGATTAGGTAAAAATGTTGCATGATTGATATCCACATTATGACGAGACATTCGTTCTCGAGTATACATCGTTGCAATTCCAGCTGTTATCATCTCAAAGATTGACGCATCCATCTGCAAATTGCATCATATCTTAGGCCACGCTACCGCGCATCATAGTAGACATTTCTGAGATCATTCAAACAAAATCACTATGCAGCATTTGTACTTCTACTACGAATGATAGAAATTTTGTTCACCAATTCATAGCTATACGGCAAACAATATTTGAGCATTGAAGATAATTAGTGACAGAGCCGAATAGCATCACGATTTTTAGCCGTGACAACGCTATCGACACAGCCCCACCAACGTTATAGCCAAAACAGCTGATGCTATCCACTTTGATTCATCAATGTTTCGCGATTCACATAAATTCTTGACGCGCAAATGAATTAAAATCATAGGGGGAATGAGGCTCGCTCCGTTCGCGGACCGGATGATATACTTTCGCAGCTGAACAGCCACTACAGTTATAAAAGCTTTAATACAAATGTAAGTGAAATCTTTTATTTGCTTTGCTTGCCCTCCTGATTTAGCGAAATGCTTTTGCAGATATTTGCACAAATAATAGAACTTACCTGAAATTGCTTGTTTAGTACGAAATTCCCATAGGATGGCAACTCTTTTCATGAGGAAATATCTCTAAATCGGAACCGTCTAGATGAAAGATGTGGTCAACTGTTTGACTCGGATAATTTGTTTATCACATAATTGAAAAGTCTAACGATTATTCTACTAAGTCGCTTACACTAACGGTACATGCGAAAGCGCCAAAAGTGGCAATTGCCCTGAATAGGCGTACAATATCCGTTGGAGTCCATGGCTCAGGTGCAATCAAAACTACGCTACGCTCGTTCATACATAATAAAATTTGCGAGTTCCTTCGTCGCACAAAAAGACCTGAAACGATTTAGGATTTGGTTAGTAAGCAACAACGTTATGTCGGTGATAGTCTTGACGTTTTATCATTTTATTCGGAGGTCATGTTAAAAATTAATGAACATGACTTTAGGAAAAAGAAGGAATCAAATGTTGAGAGGAAAAGAGACAGTAATGAACCGCCTTATAGAAAAGTGGCGTAGAAGGAAGCAGACTTTTCGAAAAAAAGAAGCAGAAGAAATTAAAGATATGAAGAAAAAATGGCGAAAATAGTCGTCGAATAGTAAAGCAATCAGTCATAAGTAATACTCGAAACGATAAACGATAAAGGACAACGTTGACAAAGATATCCTAAATAGCAAACTCAGCCGTACTATGAAATGATTGCAGAATTTCTTCTGAACTAAAGGCTGCTCGTCTGAAGTGTAATGAGTGTTTCTTTTTCTCTTATTGTTGTCAAGAGCTGTAAAAAAGAACGATTGATATCAGCTTGTCTTAATGCTTACTTAGTCATCACTTGAATGTCGATTATTTTTTCTCACAAATCTTCTTCCTTACACTATTGATAGTAACTTTATCGCCGTTCATTGCATAGCAATCTTTACAGGAATATCTAAGCTTAAAATCCTAAATTCTTTGACTTCCTTATGTTAAAATGAATTTTATTTAGCGAATAAACATTGTTTTAAAAAAAAGTTATTTTATGAGGGTTTCATTGAGGAAACACAATTCAATAGGAGGCATGTTCATTGATTTAAATAAGAAGTAAGGGGGGAGAGTGTGTGCGAGCAGCTAAATTGCTACGAGAGAAGAGTATCACTCCACTGATGAGATGAAGGATCCTTTCGATGAATAGCGCTCAAACTTTCCCATTATAATCGCTTCCGGATGACGAAATTTCGTGCCGATTCATTGGCTTAATAGGCGATTCGTGTTCATTGGTGAATATGGTTACACAAATTCTGCTAAAACTGAGGATATATCGCTTTCGCCTTTTCTCAAATCAAGAGAATCAAGGCATAGTGATTTTGATTTTCTAAGGCATAAGATATTTGGGCGTGAATGACACCTAAGCGGTGAAATGACTTTTGTTATTAACTGGGCAAGTGAATAAACGTCAACGATGACATAAGAAGGGAAATGAAAGGAACCAAGAAAAATAAGGACAAAATGCTGGTCTAAAGCAAATTGCAAGTTCCGGGAGAGAAATCACATAAATCAAGCTCAAGTGATACTATAAAGTAAATCGAGCGTTTGTTTTTTCAGAAGCCGCACTTCGAGAAGAAGCAGAAAAAAAACTATTTCGAAAACGCTCACCTTCACAAGGTCGTTGCGATTTTTTTAACATACGGCTGTTAAGTCTATATATCTCAAGGTAGAGTATGCTTGATAGACGATCACAGATAACATCATTAAACTGTTTGCATACTCTTCTCCACACAAGCAAATCGAACGGAGAGCATTCACTAAAGATTTTTGTCCTGCAATTGCTAACAATTAGAGTGCAATTGTTCAACGATTTATTGCGATTACCCTCACTGCAGAGAAAAATGCTATAATATTATGACCTGTTTTCTACTTCTTTCATCCTCCGTATCTAGTAACTAGTAGATCGGTATCCTATGATTAAGCACAGAAATAACATGAACGCAACAATATAATTAAAGGAATAAATAAGCAAACTGTTACGGCGATGACATGTTACAATTCCGGTTCCGGAATATGTTACGGCGGTATCCCGGAATTTCGTAGGTGATATTTCATAAGTGTGCCAGAATCATGCGTACCACTTTAAGTGTCGCCCCACCTATCTAGGAAATGCGGACGCAATGAATTTGTTCGATTGAAGGCTCATATTAGAGTTTATCAGCAAAAAAATCATCAGCGTGAATCACATTTTGCACATCGCATAAAGCTAATCGAAGAATAGCAAACGCTCATGAATATGTCAATTCAGAAAACACATTCAAGCTTAAACATATATATATATATATATATATATATATATATATATATATATATATATATATCTATATAAAG
>JAARMF010000415.1:0-31058 GCA_022844705.1 Toxascaris leonina | reverse complement strand
TATATATATATATATATATATATATATATATATATACATCCAACAAGAGATACCAATCCAATAAGCTAAATCCAAGAAAATTCAATAATTAATCATGAATGGGATTGTCAACCTTGATGAAGGCATTTGAAACGGGAACATGCTCGAGAATAAAATTAGGATGCAAAGGGAAGCAAAAGTTTTCCTCAAAAAACGAATCTGAGTGCACAATCCATTCTGGCAACATGAGTATTTCTATTCGTAATTCGAGCTTGCCTATAATTTCGCTTCAATTGTTTTTCTTTCAACTTCATGTGTATCTCATAGCCGTAGAATTCGTTATCGCTCGGTCATTCGTCAATATGGTTTGAAGTGTTCGACGAAGCGATAGATACGAATCGTTGAATGATGGCTACATATTTGCGAACAACCATAACTGTGAGTTTGATGAAGATTGAAGGTGAGAATAAACGTCACTAACCAAACCTGATTGGGCAAATGTATGCGTTTCTTAGTAGCACTCCTCTTCTTTAATGCAGAAAGCGATGAATGCAGAATGCTCTTCCCGTGTAATTTCTCAACGCCTTCACTGATGAACTCGAAGAATGATGTAGGCATCTAAATTTTGCTTGTCATCATATACGATTGATTTAAAAGTGATAAGCGGTAAGTACCAAAATACATAAATATATAAATGAGCTACGAAACCATATGGACGATGCTGTTCCATCACGCATTTCGAACAGTTTCATCCATTAGTACATGGATAGCAGAAGCATAACGATATGGAATTGAACACGTATGCAGTTCTAATTGATAGTCCTCTAAACTTTCAGTTATTCCTAAGTTTTAAGAGATAAAAGCCTAAGAATCCTAAGAACATAGCCCAATTTATTGCCATATTTCATCATTCAATGAATGCTTAAAGAGGGCAGCAATATGCCTTACTTTTCCAAACAGTCAGATGAATCGACCACACACTATGAGTAATAATAATGTAGCCCATTATTTACATAAATTTTGCACGAACGATAGATATTTAGTCATCGAGCTGCTATGAACAGCTATTAGCAGCACCACAAAATGTGTGGATATTTTGGCATACTTAGATCACCAGAAGTCATCTTATAATCGCTAAACTTGCTTCAAGATCGCCTAAACTCAGCAAGTCTAGTCAGTCAAATCTAGTTCAGCAGTTTCCTAGTAATTCAGTAGTTTTCCATATATGCGGGCCAAGACGTTGCACAAACAAGTACAAAGAGGCGTTATCAACTTGTACCTTGCAAAAATTTGCATGCGTTGCACTAGACATCGATTAATTCTTTCACCTTTTCAAGTGCTTGCAATTTTAAGGCTTCCTGTCTCGTTTTCGCCGGCGCAATATGTTTACTATGACCTATGCAAATCGAATATACAGCCCTCATGAGTAAATGCTTCTATTATAGCACCGACTGATGATAGGGGAGAAACAGGGTGGAAACCAGATTGAAGACAATGATTTCAAGCACAGACAGCAGTCGAATGCGTTCAGCTTCGAAATTCGCCAACATTTTCGCCTTGATGGAATGACGATGCCTCTGACCTTTTTTTTACAGCAAAACTCACAGCTGTTGTTTCATTCGCTCGTAAACTTTAACATTTAATTACCGAATAAACAATTTTGTATATTTTATAACTTCTAAACATCAATAATCAAAAAGCAGCATCCACACGAGAACTCGGCATATTCGTTTAGCGCTGAGAATGGGACAAAAATGAACGAACGCTTTCATGAACGACAAAATAGAAAACTGAACGATCACCCCTCCCCCTCCACCCCCCCTCCCATCACTTATCTTAGACTTTTGCAAGTGAGCTCCTCTTTCGTTATAAGCACAAAAAGCAATAATCTAAAAAATGTCGAGCAAATAACTGCAGTTTTGCTGATACGTTCTAGCCCAGTGATCGCATCGTTTTGAAGTATAACAATGCTACACTTCGGCGACCGGGATACCACCTTGCCTATGTTATCTTATAATCGGCATTCGGTACTCTGTGTTATATGTGCGTTGAAAGCATGGATTCATCTCAACATCACAGTTTCTCTCAAACTCTACTAGTAACGAACGAGCAATGAAATTAAGATAATGGTCAATATACGCCATATAGACCACTGTCCAGTCTTAGTGCGGCAATTTGATTTAGATGGAAGTAATTTAACAGAAGTGATCCTTTTAAGCTGATCAACTGTATACACTCATATGGATGTTTTACCCTAATATGCGAACTCATATCATATGAAGTGTCCTTGAACTTTGAAGAGTGCTTAGCTGTACAGCTTGTTTCATATGGACCGTTGAAAGATCTTAATGCCTATTACAATAAGTATATCGAACTAGAAACAACTACTATTATTAAATATGCACTGGTATTTAAATACTTTGCTTATAGAGGAAATCTAACGTTCACTGTAGAAGCTAATTCCCTCCAGACTGATGAGCAACAACTCAATGAAACATGGCATGTGAAACATTGCAGTTTTCAGTGAAGAAATACAGTGATGGACTGATGAGTACAATGAATGAAGAACGACGCAGAAAATGTGGGGAAAAAAGGTAGAGGGAATTCGGTTGACTATTCGAACTAACAGCAGTAATGGCAGAAAGTAAGGCGCACATACCACTGGCCAATGACTAATGACCAGTAACCAGTGACCAGTGAGGCTATTATCGTTTGCTTAATGATCTTTGTTTACGCTGTATATTTTGATCATTTTCAACGGCATAACAAATTTCTACCTTAATAAATAAACAATTAAATAAACAAACAAGCAAAAAAAAACGAAGAAAGTCCTCGAGATTGTATGGCAAATACCTGACCACTATATTCATTTGCCCGATTTTGCTCATGAAATGATGCAACTCATAACCGTTGGCACATAAATATAATGGGAAATTTTCGGTCAGCTTTTATCTTATGAGTAGTGTAGCATATTAAAAGTGGCGTTTCCAACCGCTGAGCTTCGCAAGATACTGAAGTGCCCATCCAGGTAGAATAGACCACAGAGTTCATGGATATTCGCTAATGATGAAACTTCTAAAAGTTTTGCAACCCTGTCTGTAGTTCTTCTCTAAAGCTTACCTTTCTCCAGTTAACGTAAGATGTGAACGAATATAAAGAAGCTTTGAGAAATGGAATTAAACTAAATTTCATCACTTTTTCGCTAATAAATTCTCTAGATTACTCATTCGAAACATCAGCTGCTTCGTGGAAGTCAACCGTTCACTAAAGAAATCATATTATTCACCGATTAACAGCTTATTTTTCTGCATAGATGCAAAGCTTTCAAAGAGCTTATCTTCAGAAGTAATTATCAGGCAATGGAAATGAGGCTTATTGGCCGACAGTTGAATTCGTTGCCGTTGCAACCTATGGCTGCTTTCAATACACAACGGATCTTTCCGTTAGATGAACTATCACTTTGGAGGCAATGAAAATCGATGCTATAGGTTGCTATAGACGAAATTAGCGAATAGATAAATAAATTTGTGCATAATGAGCAAATTTAGAATAGTTTAAAAGAAAAGGGTAATATCTTGAGGGCACTTTTTTGCACACTCTGAGAGAAAAAAGATTTGTAGTAGAAGGGAGTGGTCATTTTTTGAGAGCAAATATATGAGGAAATTCGACAGCATAAGTGCTCTAAAAGCTTTTCATTTACGAAGAGACCTGATCAAAGAGTATATAACAGTAGTCATTAGAGACCAAGTGAATTAAGCGAAACACAGCTATGTGTTCATCCAAGTGTATGATGGTGAATGGGGGTGCAGAAATGCTAACATCATTTCAGTTTCGCCCAACAAACAGCTAATGAAAAGTGGGCGGGACTAGTCAAAGAATGATGACGATGCAACTGGCACGATGAGATCCACGACTGATTGGCGTTCCTTTTTTTTTTTTCTCAAAAAAGCTTTTAGAAGGCACAATCACAATGCACAACACATTGTTTGTCCTAATCAAAAATTTTCGAGCAACAGCAATTTCTATCTCACACGAATGTTGCTTGTTTCTAATGCTTCGATTTTTCTTAGTGAGGGAGGCCTATCAAAGAACGACAGATCTTTGTTTGTGCAATGAAATTTTCGGCTTTTGTCGATCTACGTGAAATAATATGCTCGTGCAATATGCGTCTTTTCATTTTTTTCTTTGGATTTAATTTCGACAAATTTCTTCACAAAGTTCGAAAAAATTTCCCCCGATTTCAATAAAGTTTTTACGACGATGATCACCTTGAAAAGCAGATCTATAAATAGAGGCATTTCTAGACGTCAAAGCTTCCTTAGTGATTGTTTAAAGCAGCTTTAATTAATTCATCAACAAAGATTCAGATATTTCAACGATGAAATATCCTCATGTAAAGAGGCTAAAGCTTCTTGTTTTCTAGGCGATTTGAGTACTTCACAGGTTGAATGTTTTTGCAGTTGCAATGATAAAAATTCGACCGACATGAATCGGAAGTTTGAAACAATAGTTCCGCATGGAGCTATATGAGTTTTAAATATATCAAACACTCCCACTATAAGTGTTAGAATATGGTCGCTCAGCATCTGTTGGCAACATCTGAAATGAATGTGCCTCAATTTGTTTGTCAACTAGTGCATGCAGTCGGCTCTTTAATAATCTATGACAAATATCGTCTGACATCAGATGAACCTATCGCCTGACATCAGACTCGTTCCAATTTTTCTAATTCAGATGGGGTCAAATGGCGAAGTAGTAAGATCATTTGAGAGAAGATATTGGAATGGATATTTGTGGCGTCTGCAGGATCAGTAGGCTCTCGATAGAAAATGCGATAAATTGCAGAGAAGCTATTTGAATATGAAATTTTGCAACGCGTCTGAAACGGTTTTCTGACGAGTTTCACACGTATTCAAATAGCTCGACAAGTCACAAGCAAGAAAAAAACCCGTCTAGCTAGCGCAACAAATCTTCCACAATCTCCCTCCCCAATAGGACCTGGCATTAGTAAGAAGGGAAAACGACGCTGTAAAACATCTATTCCAAATTTCTTAGTTCGTTTAAATTCAGTGATGTGGGCAGACACATATGGACGACATACACATGCCGGAGACACATACGAATGAGCATATATATATATATATATATATATATATATATATATATATATATATATATATAAACACACCTGTAATGCCGCAATAGCGAGGTTCCGTGAAGCAATTTTTCAGGGACAAATTTTAATACGTCATGTCGACTTTGCTGTGCAACGATGCGCGAAGTTCATTGGAACAGAAGCTTTGCAAGCTTTCCCAACGAACTGAACCATCTATCCACTATGGCATTATTCAAGTACGCTACATTACAGTGGTTTTCAGCACCTTTTTCTTCGATAAGTGAACCTTTCGTACAGCCGAAGAGCGAATCGTCATCCTTGATTACTCACCGTGTCTTGTATTCTCTTGTAGATCTGAGGTAATTGATTAGTCGACAGTTCATTATTGGAGTGACGATAAGCTATGAATGCAACAAATGAAGTTGAATAGCTTATAGCAAGTAAACTAGAGAAGCAACAATCAACAATTGCCTAAATAAACACTTATCGAGAGAAATACTTTTATGCGACCTTATTGCTGATCTTCTTCCAAGATTGCTCAATATTAACGTAGTAATGGAATTCATAGATTTAATGCACATCAATCTCAGTTGCCATCTCATATATATTCATTGATGGACATAAGAGAGTCTAATTTTTCTCAGAAAGTTGTTCATTTCTTAGTATTTTAACACGAAATGCATTATGAAGTAAAGTGATGAAGATGAATTAAGCAGAAAATAAATCAACAACACATTTAGCATCATCAATGTAAACTAGCCATTTGAAATATGTCAGTGAGAACACATGTTTCTGAAATGAATTACAAGACGAACATTGTGTATCATCTTTTGCGACGTAAAAAAAACCAATTCACATCTCAATGATAATCGTTCTTTTAATTGAGTTTATGCTGGGTTTTGAGGTTGATTATCTAGAGAAATCGTTCGCTCGATCTATGCTACTGTTGCTGCATTTAGCGCTTGTTACATTTTATCACGTTTGCTTAGTTAGTGTTCTTTTGGTTAACGCTACAGAATTTTTTTTTCAAAATTATAACCGTACGGCGAAGGAGCTCCTTTTTGACTCCATCGCATACCCTAAGATACTTAGGGGATTTTATCTCGACCTCCTGCTATCACTCTAAAAGTGTCAAAGGATGCAATAATCAGTTTGATGCGATTTAATCGAGAGCATTTAAAGGAGAAACTATGACGCCGAACGTCGCTTGTAAATTGCAATCAGAGGGAAGAAATATTAGTAGGAGTCCATATTGCTTATCCATATTGCTTAATTTCGCATCTGGAGAATATTCTGAGAGTTCGTCGTAACTTTTCCATTGTCAAAGATGTTGTGAGGTGTTCGTTTCGATGGCTGAGAGGTTATTCTCCGCACTTTTACGAAATGAATTCATATCTCTTAACATGTACTTGATCATATTGTTAACATTCGATGAAATACGCTTATAGAACTATATGCAGGCAGACACAGTTATGGTTTTATCCATTTTGCAACAAAAAAAAAGAAATATATAAGAGGCGCATAGTTTATCGCATTGTCGTTGGCAGCACCTAATGACGAGGTGCTTAAAAGACGGAACCAAACCCAGCAGCCGCTTAGCAATAGCTGTTAGTTTTATTGCTAAGAAAACTAACTGCAGTGAAATGTTTAAATAAAGCTTCACAACATCCATCACTCAAGCTCGGCGAGGAAATTAATAATCCAAGACTTTTTATATGAATATGGCCGACGGCACTCGGGCTCTTACTCGGCTAGCCGATTGGTGGATGATTCAATAGTTCGAACAGCATTGACGACTAACCAAACGATGAACTTATGATTCCATTCTCGATGATCACTTCAGTTGGTATTGGAAATATGAAGAAGAAGAGGCAGATAAATTCGCCAATTTTTCGCTTCCGTGAGTATCGTTTGTAGTCACAGCGCTCCCTCCTCCATCCTCCCCTCCTCCCCCCTCCCTCCCCCCACCTCCTTTCAGTCGTTCATCTCCTATTTTATGATCACGATGATTTATTTGATGCCAATTTTTTATGTCTGAATAGCTTGCTTGCTGCACAACAATGTTCAATAAAATGAACATGTTTCCTCAAAAATGATCATTTTTCCATCATTTTATTGACGAAATCGCGTGAAGGCACAGAATTTCACCGAATAACAAAGAAAATTGAATTTGTTAGCATGCGATCAAAAGAATCACAAGAAATATAGGTGAATTCGCTTATGTAATGCGACGGTAAACATTATTGCCGTATTAATAATTGGCTGCATGGAGTTGATTAACTGGGAAAAAAATGATGTAAATTGAGGAGCATATGGGCAAAAATTGATGGAATTGAAGTCCGAGAAAGGGTATTAAAAATACCGACCAAAAGATGACTAGTTCAGTGATTTCCGATCATGCTTCTGCTTTGATCAAACAAAGATGATTTGAAATAAAGATTTGAAATCAATGTTGCGAATGAAACATTAAGGAGTTATGTGAGTGAAAAAAAGATGGATTTGAATCCAATGTAGAGGTGATGGCGCTCGTATAAATATTTTCGTCCGTTTATACCAATTGAAAGTGCAAGAAGCTATAGCTAGAAGCAAGAGTTTTCGCAATCTTTCGATCGTTTATCGCCTGATATGAGTCACGAGAAGTGAGAGGACCACATCTCGACAAGCAGCGATGACAAACACCTTCACAGTGTTATGCTCAAAAAGTTCTCCACCGATAGGAGCAATATTAGATGCTTAGCTCCAGCAGGCAGAAAATAGCATTCATGCCGATATATCCATCAAGAGGATTCCCGGCGTTTCTTTTCGAATTTTTTAATTCCTTAGCCTGCGAGAAGCTGATCAACGCGTCGGAAGCGAATTCTCAAGAGGAGAAGGAGATGCGAACTGCAGACAGCTGGATAAGGACCGATATAGGCGCAAATATGAGCGCAGAAATCTGTGAGGAAAGGTATGTTGTCAATGCTTCTTAAAGTTGAGCTGTCTGAAGCAGTTCGAGAGGGCAGCTTTTTATATCTAGACAACTAATTTTACCTCATAAGAACACCTGAAAGGATGCGGATCAAAGCCTTCAGATTCTGAGTGATGCTACAGCTTTTGAAGCTTGAAAAAATCCTCTTTTTTCCCAGAAACTCGCATGTGTAAAGCGGAAATCGAGCGAGACTTAGAAAAAGGCCGATTCTTTCGAAGCTGACATGCCAGCGTTAAGCAACCCCACAATCACGAAACACTGTGAATGCTTGTGCAGGCACATATACACATATACACACATAGATATATGTACACATACGTGCCTACACGGGCGCATAGCAAAGGGGAGCACAGACATGCACAGACAGACACGTGCAGACACCTGCCGATAGATAGACAAAGGTCAAGAGCACATGCATCAGAAAATACAGGCATAAACATAGAAACGTGAACGCATGCGTGCAAAAACCTACATACAAATAGAACACGCACTTTTTGAAGGCAAACTCTCGAACTTAAAGGCATTCCTATTCCATTCACAATGTGAGAGCCATAAATCTGTCAATCTTGGGACGTTCAAGTGTACGGGTTATTCCTATTTGGAGAGGCTATAAGTTTTATGAGCAGGTTTATGATCGATAATACAGTTGTTCAGGTGTGGTTCACAAATAGCATCTAATTCATCTAATTTGCATGAGTCCTTATTTATGGAAGTTTTCAGGTCGCTAACTGCTCTTTGAGCTACTTTCATGCTCACCTACTCAGTGATTGACTAGACCTCTAGATTGCAAAGGCACAAACTGTGCCGCTCACCTCCTTGCGCTTTTGTGGTCAACGATGTAAATCTACGCGTTGTCATCTATCATCAACCTCTTCTTTGATGACTGATCTTGATTTTCGCACATTTTGCCAACATAGGCCTTGTGCGTTGCTCGTTGAAATCCGAGGAAAAGCGCCTCAACGCCATTAAGCTTGCACTCATTCTTTTCGTTGCATCCACTCTTCATGAGTTCCGGTGAGTTAAGAAGGCATGAAAAACGACAACTCTCTTGGTTCGTTCATCAATATTCAAGAAGGCCTTCTTTTTGCCATGGGATCTAATATACTTTTTTTTCCTATGCATATACTTATTTTGATGAAAACAATATATCTCCATCCGACTGACCATTCATCGATATGTGCAGCAATAGCAGCAATATTACTCATCGTTTTGGTCGAAAAATATAGCTAGTTAGAGATTGTTTGATTTTCCGTTTGAAATCAGCGTATAAACCTCAGTTGAATGGTGTGGAGGAGGTCAACGCAACTAATGCAATATTGGTACGTCATCGATGGTGAAGCCTCATTGATGACGAGTCCATAAACATATATCACATCGGAATTTGCCTCTTTTTTCTCGAAAGAAATTTTCACGTTCCATATTTGCTCCTTTCATAGTCGTTGCCTACCACAATGGGAGTTTATTCGACCTCAACTGTGGAATAATCACTCATTTCGTTTGCCGTTTAGAACAGTTGAGGAATTTCGCATTGTTTCGCTCAAATTCATTACGATAGCTAGATTTTACCGATAGGTTGCGAGGAAGCGAAGCACTGCTGAAATGAAACAATATCATCTCTGATACTATACGAATTCTATTTCGGTTTCTCGAGCAAACATTTGAAAGAACGTCCGCCTCTTAAAGCCATCAGCGAACTAAGCATCTCGCTTATGCCTATTTCAGGTCTACCCATGGAAGAGGATTAGGTGGTGGGTAAAGCAGGTTAAGGGTGGGCAGTATGGCAAAGCGCGAGAAGCGTGTCAATTTTTTTTTCGATATGCCAACTCTGGCATATGCGAACTGCGAATCATCAGTTGCATCATTGATATGTCTTGCTGTCGCCAGTTAAGGCGTCAAGTAATCCATGCATTACATAATTCTTACAATCTCTCGTCTAGTTACTTGTCATACCAATCAACATAATGTCGCTCTATCGTTCGTTATAGTTGTCGAGGATAGTTATAGATTAATTACGTGGAAATTTCGAGACTTTTTCTGGAATTTCAAGATAATTTCGAGAGAATTTCGGGAGAACTGAAAAATACACAACTAAAAATAGTATAGAGGTTGATGGGCATGCAAAGTGAAAAAATAAGACCGTTCAGACGTTACGCTGACTTATTGATAGGAAAAAAGTTGGTAAGAAATTATACCGAATAAGTGATAGCTTAAAAGGCATGACTACGGAAATGTCGTGCCACTCCATTCGTCAATGGATGTCGCTATTCAGCGAAGAACAAGCTTCTTATCCGGTAATGTGATTGAGGCGGATCGATCACGCAGTCATCGAAAGGCGTTGAAAACACCGTTTGTCCTCACAAAAAAACTCATCATCAGTGCTCTTTTTGTGAAGCCTTCCGTTCTTTTCACTTTTTTTTAGTTGCCGATCGTTTAACTCGTTATGTTAAGCAATACGGCTGCTTCAAATCCTTCACAATTCTATAACTCCGTTCGCCGTTTTTTAAGAAGGCTATCGAGCCAAGGAAGGATGCTCAAGGCCTTTAGCTGTGATTGCAGCAAATTTCTAGTGGTGTAGGCTTGCTGTTGAGCTACTCAGTGTTGTTAAGCTCGAATGCTCTGTCGTGTTTTTCCGATCAATCTTCTTCGACGTCGTTCGCTCGTCCCAATACGTTTAGCATTGTCAAGAATTTCTTTTGCGCAAATCAAATGCAATGAGGCGTCACTTTCAAAATCGTCCACATATTGTCGCATTTTCAAAATTTCTCGTCCCACTCGATCCACCAATTCTTTAAAAAACCTCTTCCTCGCGTTTAGACCATTCGCTGTCTCCTCTCGTTCCCCTCCTCAAGAATACTTTCATGCCGTAAGTCCCTTTGGAAATTTGCTGAACGATTTCGTTATCATTTCGGAGAATATTCGCTTATTTCTTCGTGTATTCTTAGCCATGTTTCCACATGAAAAGAAATGCTAGTTGTCGTAATGATTTTCTCGAGAATGCAATCTCTCCTCTTTCATTTGTTATTCCCTCTTCATAAATACGAATAACAATACAATAAGTGAATGAAAAATGAGAGGAAACATTATTTATGCCTTCAATCATTCTTCTAAACAAATCAAATCTAATAAGAAGACGATCTAGAATTGTATTGAAAAGTGCAAAAGATATTTTCAAGTGCGAAGAATTTTGAGCAATTTAACACCACACATAGAAATTGCTTGATGTGATTCCAATCATTTTGTCCTTATTTGTCATCATTGTCATTATCGCGTTTGTTCAGCACGGTAGTAAAAATTTGTACATCATTAAGCGAATCTACGAATCATTAGTTGGCACATATAATTATGAATGTGTAAATATATCAACAACAGCAATAGACAAAAAAAAAATTGCCTAAAACCCGCATAAGGAGAAACTATGATAACAAGAGCAAAGATTGAATCCTGATTTCTCATCGATTATCGATTTAACAATCCTAGAAATCAAGAGGTTTATAAAATCATATTGATCTATTGTCACTGAGTGATGTGTCTAGAACTGGGACTATAACTTTTCATTAGCTATATTGTAGCAATGAAAAGCTTTTTACACCATCGAACTTCGGCTTAATAGAGGACGTTGAAAGAATATGATTGCAAGAGTTGGATCAATGATCACTATCAATTAATAAAATGACGCCACGATTTTCTAAGCCTAACAACATAATACTTTCAGTAACGATCAACGATTTAAGTATAAATGAACCTATTAATATGCATTCAACAATTCTATTCATGCGTAAAAGAGCGCTTACAGCTACTTTAGCATCGCAACTGGTTGTACTCTGTGGAAAACAACAAGACGTGCGTATGCTCGTTTTCTTCGCCTAATATCAGCATAACTCTTAGCAAAACCTCTACAGCAACTGATTAGAAAATGCAACCTCGTATAGCACTTCAAAATTAGCATAGTCGAGCGATAATAGCTGTCACGGAATCTGAATAATCTATGATGGAATCTGAAGCGGAAAAAAACATATGCAAACAAATAAAAGAACACGTAAATTCTTCGAGTTTCACTCTTATCCGATGAGCAACAATGACGAAAATCCACTTCGATTTCTATCAATGAAGCGTAAACGATTAGCGAATTCGAATCGAAATCGATAGCGAAATGATCGAATTGTATCGCCAAATCATTTCGTCTATTCATGAATCATTGCAATTCCATGCTTACGCTTAGTTGCAATTCGTATACGAACGAAGAAATTCTACGAATTCATCATCACTCATAGAATATACAACGAAACTTTCTTATAGGGTGAAAGCCTATCGTTGTCCTCCCACATATATCTTCCCATAGTTGAGAGGTTGGGCGCCTCTAATTGCGATTTGATACTCACCTGAAAATATCTTTAGCATGCAAACAATTCGAATAAAAATTTGGATGAACGACTAAAATGGCCGAGTTCAGATATTATCAAATTGGTGCGCATATGAAAAAAGTCGAAGCGACATCAGAAGCGACATAAACTAGCATAGTTCGAATACTTTGAACTATGGACTTTGAACTTTGAACTTTGAACTAGCATATGTGCGGATAAATTTAGTATATTAAGCAATCATACAATATCGGAATGTAAGAACTTTAAAGCCTTAAAATGTTCCGCTTATTTTGCAATCCCTTCAAAGTGTTGCAATAAATGCAACGATTTCAATATTGGCATCTCAAAGAAATAGATCGCCTTAACATTGCGTCTGATTTCTATTCATCAATTAAAAACATTAGAAAAAAGTACAACAACTGATTACTTGGCTAAATTATTTACGTAGTTGACGCCCGCTTTTAATGATATTCGTTGCTTAGAAACCAGCTCATTAATAACTGAATTAATAAAGTCATAAATATCAAATAGCAATTGAATTCATAAAGAGAAATGGCAAACAAAACGGAATTGATCCCCATCGTCTGATGAAAAAGAAAATCAAAAAAAAAAGTCATAAATAGAAACCTCACAAACGATCCTTAAAGATCCATCATACTCAGTATAGAATACGTCTTCCTCTTCTTCTCTATATTGCAACATTGTTGCTAATACATCGTCACGTTTCACAAATTGCTCATAACCCAAATCTTTGCCTTTGTAGAAGAGATATGAATAAGGCGTTTCTAAATAATCAACTTATTATTAGAATATATAAAGATATAGAAATACAAAGGTAGTTGTAATTTCATCGATTCCTTTATCGATGCAGCTTAGAACCGTTCCCGCACATGGATGTTATGATCGGATTTTGCAACATCTCGTGGTCAACCTTCCGGCGATCCGTTAGGCAATCAGAATATACTTATTACTTATTCACGGTTACTACTCTTCATATAAGTGCATTTACGTTCTCGCAAAGTAAAACCATCCAGGACTAAATAATTTCGAAGCAAGAGTCTCTACCGCAAGAAAAAAAAATTCCCCGCCTTTCGCATCCAAACATTGAAAGATTTCTATCGCCACCAATACAGCAGCTTCGTCCCTATTCAAACTGCTGTAGATATTTTCCGTCCGTTAGAATTCCTTAAATCCATATACCACTAGTAACTGCTTCAAGATCTTAATTTATACTGAAAATGATTGAATGAAATCGCGAGAAACTTTGAGCAAATTTTCATTTATTATCTACCGCTATTTCATTTAGGCTATTTAAACAAACAAAGATGGATATAATGCCTATGGTAACAGATGCATGAAATGAGGCAAGTATATTTAGCTCCTAACTCATTCACGAAATAAATTCGGCGAAAAAGAACCGATGAGTCAATTGGGCAAATCTCATCCTCAAGAAATGCTTAGCTATAAAACGGCATATTTTTCAGGAAAAAAAATGCATTTTAAAACTTACGAATAAATTCGAGTACTTCATTGTTATCGTTGATCCAAGAGAAGCTGAATGATGCAATAATATTCTTGTGATGATTTTCATCAAGACGTAAAAAAACACCCACATATTCATTAAAGTCATCACAAAGCACTGAAAATCACTATCGATATATTTCTATTTCAAGTACAACTGCATCGATCGATTAAAAACATTCCTCTACTCAGTGTCTATATCATATATTATGTGAGTATAGCACTTGATTTCATTATTCCTAATGGAAGAGCATCAACTCATTTGATTAGCATAAAGCGAGGATAATTGAGTTCATTGTTATCAGTAGTGCTTTATCAATAGACTTGTACCTGCAAGTATAGAATCGAGCATTTGAGAAATCAAGAAAATTGAGAGGATATGATGAGATGAATTGGGTGATGCCATGATAGTTTCACTAATTCTATCGTTAACTCATGCTGTTCAATTTTTTTTCTATAACATAAAGTTCTACGAATTAGTGGAAGATATAATGATAAATGGGAAACGTTTAAGGAATGCCATACACTAGCATCAACACTTAGGAATGCTTTTGCCTACTGCTACACCAATTAATTTTATTTTTTTTCGCAATTTTATTTATTTCGTCATAGTTTGAGTTGAAAATTTCAAAGGTCACTAAGGGCCACCGGACCACTCAAAGAAACGACTGACGTTGAGCGATGAAGGGTTTGCATAACAAAATGAACAGAGCAAAAAAGTATACAATGACACCTTCTTCAAATAGCAAAGGAATGAAAAATAAAGCGCAAGGACTAAGGCAAGATTTTTATTGATAAACTTGGGTGTGAAGCTAGATCATTATAAGCGCTTTTTTTAAAATATATCCTGAAAACAAACAAGAAGGGAAACTTACAACGAGGATAGACCCTCAATCGCCATTTTAGATCACTACCCGATCCTCCGTCGAAAGGTGCACTCTCCAAGTACTTCTCAGAGCAGTTCGGGAAGTGATCGATCAAAAACTCGTAAGTAAAATCTTTGTACTGTTCCTGCAAGTTAGTTTTTTATGAAAGAACTTGCTGTCTCCTTATCTGTAATATTGAACTCCTCATATATAAACTTTAAGAAGGTAATAAAACTTTATGCTCGAGATTGGAAAGTCGAGAATTGCGCGCAGATTCCACTAAAGATAGCGTTACGACCATAAGATATCGCCAATATCTCATGCAGAAATTTGTCAGGACGAGCGCCATAGCGAACCGTCGATTCCAGGGATAAGGCTTAGCATCGAATACGACAGAAATTTTTGTCTTTGAAGCTTTTCATAGGTTGAAAAACTGACTAACCTAAAATACTGATTTTCCTCAAATTTTCCTAAAATATTCAGCCTGAAACGCTTCCGGCGATAACCACTGTGAGTGATGCAGAAATTTATGACAGCAAACATAGCTCTTAGTAATCGGCGGACAATAACAATTGCCTAGATGATCGCTCGCCTTGTAACCAGCAAGTTTCCCAATGATACAACGAGTGATAACGGTACAACGTGTGATAACGGGACAAATCCATAAAAAAATTATTTGCACAAACTATAAAATTACCTGAAAGAATTCATCGTCAAGAAAAGAAAGGTGATCGCTGAAAACGGAGGTAGATGTGCCGGCAACAGAATCATCCAGCTGCGAATGACATGGATTATCAAGAGTACAGTCCTCGAAGACTGCACGCGGCATTAGAGGATGCAATGCGTTGGTAGGCATTTGCGCAAATAGAATGAAAAGCTGAAATTATGTTGAACTAGCCAATAATTTTGAATTGCCTCCAATATATATACATATATATATACATATATATATATATATATATATATATACCGTCAAAATACTCATATTTAGTGCTCATCAACACTGGTGCATCGAATATTAAAAGAAAATGATGTGAAAAAAAAAAAGGAGCGTGAAAAATTCTATAGCAACGAATACGATTGATTGGAGCATCAGAATTTTTTCGTTTTGCAGAAGTAATTTGAAGAGATAATTCCATTGGCTAGTGAATTAAACGATAAGGCATTAATGGTGGTGAATGTTAATTAAATAAAACGGCATAGTGCTGTCATAGACGGTGATGATGATCAGAAATGACAGAAAAAAAATACAGAAATTGTCTCTAAATAGCATAAGACTGGTTTTTTTTTACAGTGGAAATCGTACCTTCTATTTTGCTGAAAATTGCATTAAGCCTACTTTTCTTCAAAGCCCTATCTATGGCTGAAGTCTACAGCGAGTGTTTTTCACACATGCCTTCCATCGGTCAACTAATCTGGACGGAACAATTTTTCCGCAAATTTTTCCCATCTTATCCTAGATATCGTTTTCATTACGTAGTCGCCGATAGTCTGGTATACCTCATTTTATTCGAGGCGTGTGCTGTATATGTGTTGCTTATCATCTACCTGTTTATTCGCTTAGTTATTCATGCATATATTTTCATGCCGTTTGCAGTCCCCTTTATTCTTGTGAATAAAAACTTCAATCAATAAATCAATGAATCGATAAATCAATAGGTCAATAAATCAATCAACAGATGAACTAGTCAATCGATCAATCAATCAATGAATCCATGAATCATCCAAACAATTAGTGCGGCGACCATCTTTAATTGTAAAAGTGAGTTATAGTCAATCATCGATATTGAAGAAAGTCTACTATGTTTTCAGCACGTTCTTTTGAACTGCCATACGATACTGAATGGTTTTTATATTGCTGCTCAACATCAGTAGTCTGCGAAAAAAAAAAAAGAAATCCTCGAAAGAAGTCACCAACGTATAGATAGCGGTGAATGACCAAAAAAATTACATAATAAAAAAAGTGATGAGTTGACAGATGCGGATGAGGAGGACGTGGAGGATGAGGGAATAGAACGATGAGAAAAAAAAAAAAGAAGAAAAGAACGCAGAATGTCATTTTGCAATCACCTCCATTGAGCGTACAATGCGCAAGAACATTCAACTCTCATACATAACTAACGCGAATACACGATGCACACACACACATACACACACAACACTCACGTTCGATGCCATCAGCTGTCAGTGGTTGCATTCGAATTTTCATTGCATTTTTTTTCCTTTCGCGTTTGCATCTATCGCTTATAACATTTCTGTTTTCCACGTGTGCATTTCCCGCTCTTATATTTTAGTGTTTAATTCATTTAAGACATTTAAGACGACGCTCACCTTAGCGATCTTCAAATAAGCGCAATATTAACGAGAAGTTTTATGGATATTTTCAGGTATTTGCGAGAAAGATTGCGCTAATAGTTGAAGGGAATTTTTATACTCAAATGTTAAGGAATCATTCATTCTTAATGAAGCATAGAATTGTGCCAAAACGGCAAAGACAAGAGATGCTTTTCATCCAGCTCATCTAACCAATCACTTTAACAGTCTAACAAAAATTCGTAGGTTACTAACAAATGATTGATGTGCGGAATTTCATCTTTCAGTCACAATCAACCCGATTCACGAACAAACATTCATGCATATAATTTCGCCCATTTGGGGGGATGATTGAGAGTTTAGCCTCTTTCGAATGAATACAGATTTTCTAGGACTTTTTGACGACTATGACCACTTTCGAAGTCAATAAAGACAAGCGAAATGCGGCATCACGTTATGTGCATCGTATATATTATAGCTCACCAAAACCCGTAGCTCAAGCTCAAGTACTTTGTATGAGATAGATGGGTGACACATAGACAAATAATATACGCAGAACCGACTCCACGCTCAACAAGGAATCATTAATTCTTGGGATGAAAAGATGACGTGATGGTCCCACTCAAAAGTCCCCTACATCAATATTGCTTTTTATGCAGAATAGCTGATATCATTCAAGCATTTTCGATACGTTATGTTAAACTTGCTGGATCTGAAGTAGTGGATCATTCTGTGCTAAAAAGGTTACCCAACTCAAGAATCAATCAATACTCTCATCTCTGAAATTTTCATAAGTTGAACGCCACAAAACAGGACACTCATAACTGTCGTAATCGTTAAAATGAACCGCCTACAGATTTAACGCTCACAATCATCAGTAAAATTGTAAGGAAAGCATCTATATTGGATGTCTCTAACTAGACAGCACAACACATACGACAAGAAAATAATCAATGAATGAATGCATCGAACAAACGAATTAAAAATATCAACTTAACGCATTGCTATCTGCCGACCATATTTAAACGTTTCCGCCGCACGATTACGTATCATTGCGCAATGTGTGCATCGTTATTGCACAATGCGACGTGAAAATTCGCATTCTTCATTGTTGGTGAGTCATCTAGAAAAAGAAGCGCGCACAAGCTGCAACAATAGACACACGCGTGAACATCGAGAAACGAAACGTGAAATAACAATCCCACTTTTTGGGTGTTACCTCATCGGGTCCTCCGACTACCTATTATTTGCTGAGAAAATTCCATTCGTCTGCTTTTGCAAATGATCAGCGCTAAATTCGTCATCGTTTCGTCGTTTTCGAGTCAAAACGCAAATAGCCGAGATAAACGTACAACAAAGTTGACAAAATCAAACACGCCTAAGTTGCGAAAGGCAACGACGCACCTCCTTTTGTTGTACTTTTCAACGAGCTGTCATAATATTGGTCGATACCACCGATCATCATTTCAAGCCGCTTTGAACTTGGTCTCACGATGGTCTCAGTGCTGTAGCCTCAGCGCGTTGATTTCAAAATGTTCTGCTGCTCACAAACTTTCACCTTAACGTTGAAATGCCCAAACGTATTATACTGACAGTGTCCTTATTCTCACCGCCTGTTGCTGTGGGATTGGTTTCAACAAGTTCTAGCTGATTTCTAACTCAAATTCGACATGCACATTGGTACAATTATCAGAAATGCCTATTTCGATGTGGACGTTAGCATACGCAATCTAAATTAGGCCTCTCCTCGATTATGAAACTAACGTCGAACATCCTAGTTTTAGATACGACATCTCAAGAATCGAAAATATGCAGTGGTTTTCTACTAAACTTATCTTTAAAAGGTGCAATAAGATATGCTCGAAGACTTTCAGCAATGTCTTGATTTGCTTGAATTTCATAGAGCAAAGCACCGCCTTTGCCTATTGTACAACTTTCTCTTCAATTTCGTTCGTAGTGACCTCTCGAAGTATTTTTCATTCCCATGCAGCAAAATGAGCGCAATTGGCACAAAATGAGACCATTTGAAAGAAACGATGAATCATTGCAGTTATCATTCTTTGGAATTCTTTCCCGGTCGCCCTATTTAAAAGAAAAAATGCCAGAAATCTTCCTCAACACTTGATGATGCGTTATTTTGACTAGCGATACCCATATTTGGAATATGGCTAATTAGAAGTACATAGGGAAGATTTACTTCGCACAAGTTCAGGAGTTCTTCATCGCTTTCACTATATATCCTATTTTATTACTTCGTTGATAAACTGCATATCTGAGCGTGTTTCTGCTGAAATCTTCACATGTTTAGTTGTTTGCTGTTCGTTTTTCATGTCGATGTGCCAATCGCATTGTTGTGTGGTCGCATCTATATGCATCTATCTATATATTTGCAAGTGTGTGTATATATGTAAACATCCGTGTGTAAACGTTTACGCATCTGTACAGAACTATGAGTACGCTCGACGATTTCAACTCACAGTCATGAAAGGTATAAATTTTGCTGAACAAAATTCAGATCACTGAATGATAGCATGCGATCTTCCGAGATCGAAGAGAAAATTACGGATATTGAAATGCGCCGAAAAATTTTTAGGTATCCTACAAACGGTCGACGAGCATATTACAGGGGGGTTGGATGCAAAAGATATTCATTTCTTAGAGAAGTTATATGAACGGTTGATTCGGTTGGAGAGAATAAATCGACAGTTGCGCATATCTCATTTCTTTTTTTAGCAATTTANGAGAATAAATCGACAGTTGCGCATATTTCATTTCTTTTTTTTTAGCAATTTATAGTCGGATAACTGGACTCTAAAACGAAACTATGAGAGTGCATACCATTCCAGTTTTTTTGGTATGTATTTCCTCATATTTATTATTTTTTAGTCATGGCGAACGCAAATTGGAATTTGAACGGTCACAATTCGAATCGGAATCGACGTTTGAAGAATTAATGAATTTGCCCAAAGCGATCGATTCGTGTAGTGAATAGAAGTGGCAAGCAAATTTTGTAATGCACAATGAAAATAGCGAAATCATTATGATGTCGTGGAATAGAGGGAATCATGGCTTCCAGATATCTTCTATACGAAGTTCAAGAGCAAAAGAGTAAATTTTGAGAACTAATTCAGTCACCTCAAGTGGTTCCTCAACTGCTACAATGCTAAAATGAAATCGCTCTCAACTTCGTTCTTTTCTTCCAAAAATGTCTCTTCTCAATCGTCGGATAGTATTGGCTTTCGAATTATGGATTCGAATCGTATCGGTGTGAAATTTGACGTCCTCCTATCTTGTCAACCCGCCGACAGAGGTGAATAGAGGATATTACAAATCGTCTAAACTTCACTTACAATAATTGCCTATTTGATTCTCTTGAAGAGAACTCGATTACAGCAATGTTCGACGTTATGCCAGACGTTGATTTTCTCAGTTATTTCAGTGACGTTGATTTCAGTGATTATCAAGTGATCTTCTCCATACATCTGTTTGAAGCGACTGCAGATCCTCCTTTACTTTCACTAAAGCGGTCAACTTGTGAGAAAAAAAATGACCTGGCAGAGATCTCGTTCAGACTACTTCTGCTGCGTTCCTTCTCGCATCTCCTGAACGAAAAATTCTCTGTGTATCTATCATGTACGTTTCCTATACGAAAAAGGCTTTTATAGTAGTCGTTTCGAAAGTACAAAGATACAAGATAAAAAGGCAGCTGTAGATTCATAGATTCCCGTATCGATGTAGCTAACAACTAAACTCACACCCGGCTGCTGTGAGCAAATTTTCGGCTGATGGTCAGCTTTCTGGCGATTCGTTGGAAAATCGGTCGGGAATCGAATCCGCGTCTCTTCGCTTGTGAAGCGAAAGCTGTTCCGCTGAGCTACCGTTTCGGAGTTATTAAAGATTATTTGTGTTTTGAAAGTCCACTAAACACTTCGTAAGTTCACCTGAAGAAACTTCCAAAGATAATCCTACTTTCTTTTCAAATTATCACCTCTATTTGAAAGGTGGTAAATTCCCGATTGTGAGTTTATCTTCGAAACTTCTATCAGTATTCTCAGTGAATTTCTACAAATCATTCAAGCTGACTTTCTGAATCATGATTACTTACGAAACTCTTTAAAACTAACTTCGTCTTTTCTAATCAGTAACCAATATAAAGTATCTTGCATAGCATCTTCAAGTCTTTTTGCTTAGCAAAAAAATGCTACAATGTAGTTGAAGGTTTTTCCAAAAAAGGATGCAATTCAGCTCTTCTACCATCCTCCAGAAATTAGACTATACTATCCTTGTACTCTACTTGCGTATTTTAATTTATCAGAATATCTTACTATACCTGATATTCGCACAAGTACAGTACAAAAAAGAACGATACCGTCTCATACAATGACATCACTATTTCCCACCTCTTAGAATCCTTCTCGAGGTGTAATCGCTCTTCGAGTCATCTGACACACGCTGCTTCGAATACAGCACAAAAGAACTGTATGCCATCATGTGGTTCTTTGAGCAATTGTGCAACAAAAAATGTTTATTGCCAAGAGCCACTAAGGTGAAACTTTTAAGCAAATGCGATGATTGATACACTCGTGATTCATATCATCGAATATGATCTCTATATAGCATATGAGATGTTAGTTGGCTATGCTCATTTTGTTGCTTATCTTGATGCTTAATTATCTAATAGCTTTGCCTACCTTTAGCAGTGGAAATTTCCAGCTTAGCATTGTCGGAATAGATCCCCTGAACAATCGAAACTTTATGCTGCCAATAGGACGTTCCTTCAACGCTAATCAGTGATCACCGTTATTCATTGTATCACTTCTAAACGTTCAACCGTTGTGTTGGTTATACCCATTAAGCACATAGAATATGCTCCAACTGGTCAGAGTATTTCTAAAACGCCGAGGAACTTGTCAGAACCACTGGAGGAAAGGTCAGAGTTTCCATTTGCTTACGAGGGTGGATGGGCATTCTTGAAATCGGCAGGCGCAAAAAGAAGGCGCCATCCACTGATGTGCATTTGCAAGCCGAGAATCATCAATTGCAACACCTCATCTTATCTTTTTAATTATGAAATCGCCAATATATCTAATTGTGAGAGCGGATGCCTCGTTCAGAGCGATTTTTTTTCCTGAAATTCCATTCAACTCTGCGATCTGCGAAAGGATATGGCTGAAAGAGGAGTAAAATGAGTGTATTTCTGCATCATTCTTCACATTTATTTAAAGCGCGGCAGGCTTCTAGTGAGCACAAAATGACATGGAAGATAATGAAGATCGGATTTGCTAGTGGATAAGGCCAATATCAGCATTACATGAATATTTACTGAATGCAGTCATTTCCGCTAGACCACCCTATTAGGTGTATCAGTTGAATACAGATATTCGCTTTCGCTTATGCTGCTAATAGGACATCAACAAATGACGTCACATTAAAGTAATGTGTACATCGAATTGCTTAGGTTTTTGCTCGATTTCTCATTCACACATAAATGAAGGAAATAATTCCATAAAGGCTATTTTTTTTTCCTCTCCTCATCGGACATAATATGAAGTGTTTCAATTCCGATCTTGTCGAAACTTTCGTGAATATTCAATCGAAATTGGAAATGTTTATGCGATGAACATATATGACCGAATTCCTTCTCCGCACTAACTAAATTGCAGCAATATTTTTTTGCGCTATTGATTTTATTCGCAGTTCTCCTCCGTTCATCGCAACAAACTTCGTAGTGCTTTTAAATCGAAATGAACGGTGAGCATTTTGTTCTATAAGATATTTTATCTCTTAGGATGCTTCACATAAATAAGTATGACAGTGCCGTTAGATGGCCCACTTGAATCGCATAATTATCAACAATATGAGCGCAATGCATCAATTGAATGAATGAATTTCAAACGTTGAACGTATATTCCCTAGTCGCCAATTCCGTCCATTACTATCGGATTCCCTTTAGTTGTTTTATTTTGATCAATCGAGTACGCATTGGTTGCCGATCGGGCGATTGTAAGTGGCCTCCGATCACGCTCCTTGGCTCAGTCATACTACTGGCCCAATGCGTCTAGCATCCATATCACAGCGAGAACGATGGCTTGAGTTCCGACCTTCTCCTAATGTCAATAATGCTGAATCTTCACGTCACTATCCGAAAGATACGAGAAAAAACTAAGCTCTGACCTTAGAACTTCTCTTCCTAAACGGAAGTGGAAGCGATATGAAACGATACATATTTATTCATACATATATTGAATACATTGAACAGCTGTGATTTCATCGATTTCGTCGTTGTCTCCATCGATGCAGCTGGCAATTTTTCCATCTTTCTCGATACTATNATTTTTCCATCTTTCTCGATCCTGAACTCGCCGCATTCAAGCAGTGCCATGTAGAAGTCGAAACCCCATCTTGTTGGCAGTCTGCCGCGTTCTTGTTTTCCATATTGCTGTGGCCAGTAGTACATTGCCTGGTGGCCGGCCTGCTGGCGACGTGAGTTTCGGTTATTCGGAGTTTCCTTCTCCTAGCCTTTCTTCTTCCGCGAAGTACCTGCGAGGCAGCGGGGGCTGCGATCTTTTTCGGCGGATCGTGCTCGCCGTGATGCGAAACCCTCATTAGGTAATGTGAGCATTTTTTAAGTGTTGGCGCGCCACCGCCAACCCCAGTCACACCCTGATGAATTTCGTCGTCGGTTGGTTCACGCCTGCTTATTCAGCATATTCGCAGGCGACCATCATATCTGACGGCCCTTTCACGACCCTTCACTGTATCGAGCGGAAGGAAACACGACCGCTCAGCAACCGCCCAATTTATTCATAATGAGCGCATTATCAATTAAAGGGGAGTAAAGTAAAGTGAAATCAATGTTCATAATTTCGATCGTATTCAATGTTCTTCACTCGATCAACCAATCTCACCCAAAAACGTTCGCATTCCAACCCTTCTCCTAGTATAACAATACATATGTTTACATCATTTAATGTGGTATCACTAATAATACACTAGGAACTTCAATTTAAGTTCCTTCGGGATTTTGGAAAATTGTAAAGTAGACGTCAGATAATCATGAGCTCATTTTTTGTTTAGCATTAAACAATTCCTCATTAAATAAATGATAACAAATGATGTAGTGTTTCGTTACTATTTATGATGCTATTATTTGAGCAGAAATAAGTTGGTCAGTAGCAAACGTCGATCCATCATCATATCACATTTCATTCTTTATCCTCATTTCGTTTCAGTACTATTTGAAACTCGCTGATTTTATGCCGTATAATAAGTATGATTTACAGAAACATATCTCTTACATCTGAACGCTTGGGAAGATAGGAATCTGTGTGCGGTGTTGCTTTTCAATATCGCAGTTGAGAATCCATATGAAGCGGTGATTTTTCGCTTTGACTATAGGACAGAGAGTTGAACTGTGTAANGAATAAGATATAATCCAAGTGTTCCAAGGAAGGGGGAGGGGGGGGGATGGAGGGATTCATATACTGGTGGTTTGCGTACTGACTTCCATAGAACCGGCCGTCATTAGAAGAGAACATAGTTCGCTCAATCTCTACAACAGTGGAGAAAGCCAAAGCAGCTTACATTTGGTCCAAATGCGCAATGGTTTACATAAGTTACTGAACAATAAGAAGGCATTCATCGCAAGTGATATGCTTATGATTCGAGGCTCCAGAAAAGATCTGCTTTTTGGGCTTCAGTCGGCAAAGAATCTGACTTCTGCGACCGCAAAACGCTCACTTATTTCAGCACTTTTAGAATATCAGTAACTCTCTTCAACAAAGCGATGTGAAAGATTACACAATACGCTCTCCATCTACACTCAGGGATTCTAGCCTTCGTCAACTCGAAGTTGACCCTAGTGGACCGACGGATCGGCGTATACATTCAGGTGCAACGTCATAAAGTATTTGGTGAGATGAAAGTTGCGCATATTTTGCTGGAGTAGTACGACTGTGATGCATGTTATCGAAGTTCAACGACGTAAAATTGCAGGGATATGTTTTGCAACGATCCTTGCGTTGTGCTTCTCGATAGTTTCGACGCTAAAATGCGTTACCGGCAAGGAGTATAAGGCGGCCGAATCAGTGAAAAAAATCGTTGAATGTGGTAATATACAATTCTGCGCAAACTTCACTTATAGAGGTGCTTCCAGCTTTGAATTTTTTTAATATAAAACTGATTGAAAATGGGAGCTGTTATTTCCGGCTCGAAGCTATGATCACTGTAGGAGAATTCTTCTACAGCCGCCGTTTGAGATTCCTCCCGTTTTCAGACTATTTATTCCAATGAGAACAAAAAACGCAGATGTAAGATGCGGATAAGCATGGGTCATAAGTCGAGAGCCATCCGAATTCGGCCTGAGTTCAAAAAGCTAAACATGTTTAGAGCAAGAAATCGTTAGATGCACATATATACCAGTTGCATGCAACTGCTTCAGGCCACGATCCTCATTGGAAATCCCACCCGTGAAAGTGAACTCGAGAAGATAAATGCCAATGTAGCTGACTTAGTTCAGCATATTCGCATATTGTAGGTAGATTTGGTACCACAATGTTTACGCGTTACGGTTGTTCAAGGGACAACGACAACGTTAGCACGGGATTTGCTGGAAGACCTGTTTGCGCGGTGAGCTTCCTGTCTGCTATAACGAACAACACATGATGAGATGGACCATTCTACCTTAGATTGAACGACTGTTTTCATTTTTCCTCCGTAGGAATGAGTCTGACCCTGGTGGCATAAGGTTCAACGGCATTTGAGCGCCGCTTGAATACAGTGATGATTGTCATGAACAAGAATAAAGCAAGCAAATGAAGAATATACACAGTGGCTGCAGTAATATCGACGCTTATAGCGGGGAAAAAGACAATCATAAATCTTTTTGTTTACAATTCATGGGTTTTATCGTGTTGCGTATTGAATCGCATATAAGGTATGTGACATATTTTTATGGGAAGGCAAAGAAAAATATGGAGAATCTCGAGCATAACGAGCTATGAGGCGATTATGTGCTGTTCACAAATACGATGCTGTGTCATAGAGTTCAATCCTATGCCGTTAATAGAAGTCGTTTTCTTGAAGTTTATAGTGCCGCTGTGGACATCGTGGGCGTATCAAAGTAAGCGAAGGCAAAATTTCTGTTTGGGGCACACACTTTAGTTACAACATAACATAGAAATGAACTAGTGAAGGGTGACACAGCAAATGAATAAATGAATTGTTGCCTCAAAACTATCGATCTGGGTGTCTCATGTGTTAATCGGGTAAACCGCATGTCACGTCTGCCCTCAAGCAAGAAAGTGGGAAGTTGTCACTTCTGCCCTCAGGTAGAATAAGAGTGGAAGCTCTCTTGTAGCCTCCTTTGCTACCATCTCCGGCAAGTGTCGTTCTATCTTACTGCCTACTAAAATTTGGAAATCTGCCTTATCAAAAATAATTCAGCGTAATATACCATCAAAAGCTTTTATTGCTTTTAGTTTCCGGAGGATGAAATGCTGATGCTCTCAAAGAAAAAGTTTTGAAACCAAAGATTTGCGCAGAGATAAATGCACAGAATGATGCATAGTAGCAAAGTCGCGCAATAGTGTTTGTGTATATTTTTCTCGCACCAATTGCAACTGCGGGAGCCAAACAACCTCAAAAGACGTCTTCTGAGCAAAATCTATACCATATGATATCTTCTCATTCCACACTTCAAATTTCATCGCTGAATGTGACAAACGATTACAGACAATGAAAATTGCCATGAAATTTGTGCTAATTTAGAGATATGCCATACCTCGTACACCTATCTATTCGTTCATAAAATTATGAAAACTTTTGTGAGCAAGTTATTGGTCAGATGAGCAAAAATTATTCTGCATCCTTTTAAATATAGAAAATTACCTCGCTTGTGTTCCACTAAATTGATTGATCATATGAACGGAATTAAAAATCGTACATTGAGTGGCAACTATTCGGAGACATATCCCCATGAGAGCGCAAAGATTTTCATGGTGAATTTGCTTCGCCAGATTATTCGATTTTCCGAGAGGAATTATTTTGGATTCATATGTTTTTCATGATTATCTGAGTGGCGAATCTAATGAAAGGATTTATAGAAAATATATTTTATTAGGATCCTTTCTGTTTCGCAAATTACAGTTCACTGAACTTCCTCGTTTGTGCGGTCACACACAATTCATGTATTTATCCCAATTATAAGGTATTACTGATTATAGTTTCCGGGGTTTGCCCAAATATTATCAGTAACTAGCTGCCACGATTTGAGATTTATTAGGTTTGACTCATCAAGATGGCTCAGAGGTAAGAAGCCATACCAATAATGCTTTCGCAGTCTCTTTCCATCGAAATGGTTGAGTGGCCTACTTCACACCGAAGAGGCCTGTGGTCTAAAAAAAAGGAGAGGTCATTTCCTTAAGGTTTATGATGTAAAGCGAGGAGAGAGATGCAAATTGAGTGGTTTTTATATGTGAATAATGAAACACCAAAATGCACAGACACAGCCCTAATTCGACGGACTCTTAGGATCATTTTTCAGAAGAATGGATGTCGTGCCCTCGTCGCTGATGATTACAATCCCAATATGCCCGTAGATGCAAAGGTTTGCTGTTGCAGCGAAGATAACTGCAACGATGGGCAAAGAAATGTTGCAAGATCGCAAAAAATGTGTCCACTACGTGCGGAAACTATAAAATCATAACAGCGAGTGCAATGTGCTTAACATTCAGCTATAATAAAGAAATCTGCTTTGAAGAGTTACCATCCATCTGTGTTGTATGAAAGATCAAGCGATATGTTTTATTCCAGACAACGTACTCAATTGTGCACACGAGTTTTTGCAATTTTCGCATAATAAATGCGATGAAAGCGGCGGAATTAGATTCTAACTGCTAAAGGCAACGGCATGGCAGAGATCACTTCATTCGTGTGGATTTTTTTGTGTGCTCATCAAGAATTTCAAAGAATATAGGATAAATGAAGCAATAGTTACAGAAAAAAACGTTTCTATTCAAATCCCAACCTTACCTGAGACACGTTGGAAGTTGGTAATCAGCATGTTGTCATTGTTTCAATGGATATCTAGCGATGAGATTTCGCACGATTCTTCATGCGATTTGTGCTTTAAAGAGTTACTATCCATCTATGTTGTATGAAAGTTTAACCTAAAGGTGGCGAATCATCCGCTGACTAGGCGGATTATGACGTATGGCTACCGCTGTCTGAATCATCTCACCCAGCGGATCTAATGGAGGGCCCTTTTGCGAGCTTTAGTCCTAGTCTAACATCTCTTGCGAGACATGAGCAACACTACCTGCTCTATATAAAGACACTTAAATTATACGAAGGGGAGTAGAAGTGTTATATGAGAAGGCTATTTTCTTTGCAACTTTCCTTTTTTTTCAATATTTGCTTGATCAGCTCCATATCATCGAACCTCTTCCCAACTTCTATAATTCGCTTAAGGGCCTTTTGTTTACTCTTTCCACCCGATCATTCGTTGCTATCTATCCCGCATGCGGTGCTGTTTACTGATCATCTCTCATTTGAGTTGATGATAGTAAATATCGCATACGAATTGTACGTTCATCAACGCTAAAAACGATTGAGCACGCTCCAGAATCGCAGTGGAGGATTCCAAAGACAATTATCTACCTACAAGGACCCATCAATTTGCTCTTCTGCAGTTTTCATTTGGATATGTCGGCAACAATTCCGGCATGTGCTGTAATGTAGGGGATGGCACATTGTAATAAAATTACCTGCCGCATTTCACTCATTCGCTGTTACAGGCTTGGGATAAATCCTTACCTTCTTGATGATAGGATTTCGATGGTCACGACGCAATTTTTAAAATGTACTTTGCGATTCGTTGGACGGTTGCTGAGCGGTCGTGTTTCCTACCGCTCAGCTCGACGTGGTGGATGGGTCGCGAAAGGGCCGTCAGATATGACGGTCGCCTGCGAATATGCAGAATAAGCAGGCGTGAACCAACCGACGGCGAAATTCATCAGCGTGTGACTGGGGTTGGCGGTGGCGCGCCAACACTTAAAAAATGGTCACATTACCCAATGAGGGTTTCGCATCACGGCGAGCACGATCCGCCGAAAAAGATTGCAGCCCCTGCTGCCTTGCAGGTACTTCGTGGAAGAAGAAAGGCTAGGAGAAGGAAACTCCGAATAACCGAAACCTACGTCGCCAGCAGGCCGGCCACCAGGCGATGTACTACTGGCCACAGCAATATGGAAAGCAAGAACACGGCAGACTGCCAACAAGATGGGGTTTCGACTTCTACATGGCACTGCTTGGACGCGGCAAGTATAGTATCGAGAAAGATGGAAAAATTGCCAGCTGCATCGATGGAGACAACGACGAAATCGATGAAATCACAGCTGTTCAATGTGATCAATGTGATCATTTGTAAGCGGTGAAAAGGCCTGCTCGCCTGGCCAGCGGGGTGGCGTCACTTATTGGCTACAACAATGCAAAACCACGGGGCTCAGTACCCTAGTGGAAGCGCATTGTGACCGACAGCGTCATCGACGCTCGATAGTCCGGTCAATCAAGTGATCGAGTGTCTTTACGATTCAGAGATAGGACGATCGAGCCATCCTCTTCAGCTGCCTCATCACTGTTCGTGTGTGCTCATGCCAATGAAACGTTCGAATTGCACATGACCACAAAAAGCTTCGAAGGGCATAACAGCAAGACTTACTCAATTCGGAGATCACAGGCAGTTGCATCGCCATCTCTCGGCATCTTTTTCCTTACGAGCTTCACAAGCGAGGACTTCTTTGTCTGGGGAAGACTGCAGCAGTGATAGGGAATCCTTCGCGATAAATCAGAAATCTGCCTGATTTGTCGCGAAGGATTCCTTATCATTGCGAATAAATCGTCCAAAGCTCTTTCGATTTCACACGAATCGAAGGAATGAACTTCCGTATCATTCCTATGCTTGCCTTATATCACAATATCGCATATGCTCAAACGATTTCCTTACGTTAGCAGTCCTCTTCATCTCTATTCTTTGGTGATTTCAAACAAACTTTACGAGCTGTGGCTTTCAGAAACCAAACAATGATCTAAAACTCGCCCAGCAGATTTTCCAAGCTCAAAAGAACTGCATACTGAAGATGTTATTATGCCATCAAGACCTCCGTATTCCCGCAGGATTTGAGAGATTATATGATCGTCGACCGTTGCCGTTCAGAAAAAGACGCTAGAGCGAATCACAACAAGGGCATTTTGGGTGAATATTTGCCATCTGTGCTTGCCACATATTATTGTTTTGCAACTCGAAGCTTTTGAAGAATTTATTTGCGGCGACAGATCAAAAATCAGCAGCAATTATTTAGAAATGAGTTACTTTCTAAAAACAATAAAAAATACTGCTGTTTCTGACATATCATAACTGCAGCTGAAGCAGTTAATGATGATGCAGAGGAATTTGCTTCATTGGACGGAATGTATCGGAAGAATATCAAACGATCGAAAACAGTTCATCACATCATGGAACACAATTCAGAAATTCTCCAACTGTTCCCCAACTTCCAATTCTTATCGACGGGAAATATGCTAAACGATTGGGATTCGTTTTGATGAAGTCGATAATTATTGATTGCACAAGTTGAATCCTTCTTTTATCGTCATATGAGTTCACAAGGATTGTATTATGAATGCGACCGGCAAAGTTCTTCAGTAGTAGTCGTTCCATTCTATCGAGATTCGTTGCAGCTGCAATTTAGTCAACAATGAGAAAATCATCTCATGAGCGTCCAACCAACGCGCAAATACGATCGAGAAACTCTTTCGAAATATTTTGAAGGAGGGTGAAGATCTTAGATAGGTTGACTGAATACAGCAGCTAGCTTTGGCCTATCACTGTCTATCAAATTCCATAAGCTTCAAAATAAGCTTGAAGAATATAATTT
>JAARMF010000414.1:64629-85990 GCA_022844705.1 Toxascaris leonina | reverse complement strand
TATATATATTTACATTTACATTTATTTACACTTCATATAATTCGGGAACTTCTATACTGATGTTGCGTAGTATATCGACACATGGGAATTCATTCTGAGAATACACCTTTGCAAGCTGTTGCGCGCTGATTATTTCAGATCCTTTAAGGCAGTCTCAAAAAGAGCTAATTAGCTGTTCTCGTTTCGATAAGCTCGCGAAAACAAGATATTTTCTATGGTGTTATGTAAGATGCGATTCGCTATCAATAGGCGATGATCAGAAGGTGTCAGCGTCTTAATGGCCGTCTGAATGCTCCTGCCGACCATTTGAAGCATTCTGTGCATGAATTGAGAAATGTTATTTTTAAAACGCCATACAGTCTTACAAAAATGGTTTCTGTTGTGCATTCTGAACTTATCCCACATTAGATACATTCTGGTGCTCGTTCTAAGCAACCTCAACGATCTACTGTTAGGTCAGTCGCATGGCAACTGCTCGCCTACCTTCCTGCCCATGAAATATCTATCGTTGTCCAGTTAAATGATTTCCATGTCTACGAAACCTAGGTGAAACTTGGGCGTCTTTGAGAAAGTCGTGCCTCAAGGAAGGCAAATTTCATGGAAATTCAGTTGAATGGCTTTGTTTATTCAGGCTTGTAGGGAAACCCTGAAGGAAATTTTTTTCAACGATGCATGTGCAAGCTGGATCAGCTGCGCAGATATTTTCACGAAAGTGCCCTTGTATGCGCCATGACAGCGTAGCGACACTCTAGTGTGCAGTAAACCATCTGATCTCATTTACGAGTGAATGCTCTGCTGTTGAAATTGTACAACAGTCATTGCCACCAACTGCATTTATTCTGTGCCAGCGATTACCTACCTTTGTCATGGCGACGCATACGGAGGTCGATTTGAAAATTAGCAGCACTGGATCACTTCTTTCGTATCAGAAGCTTGCTCCGTCAGTGACTGAACTGCCTTATCGCCCATCCGTTGACTCGGTTGTGTGCAGAATCCCAGATTGTCAATGAACGGCATCACTACCTCGCGATTATTGCGCAGGATGTGTATCACCGCCGTTCTCGGTGACACTGGGCAAAAGCTGATATTGCAGTAGTGCTCAGTCAGCCATCACGACGCCCATCGTAGGGCATAGCGGGTTGTTGCCGCGATCCTCTACTGAAGAGAAAAGATGTGATTCTTTCATTCAGTGGCTAGAAATTAGTCCAGCCATACTTCTTCGTTGAATGTACTCTTGTCACTGAAATCGTAGGAACTCTTCCACAACGCTTCCGGAATATTTGATTTTCTAGTCGAACCAAGTGCGCAAGTAAAAAAAAAAGTATTTTAATCTCCCTCTCCATGTTTTTGCTGCAGACAAGGTAGCAGAATCATAGAGGTTCTCTCCGCTTGTTTACTACTCGCACTCCTAATTTGCTTTCATCTCGACATTGGATTGACGTCATCGAATTTTACGCTTCAAAGGAATCACATTTGAGCGATGGTCATTGTTCAATCTTTCCTTTCACAAAATTCCCTTTCTTATACCGACTGCTGCACGAGTGACGGAAAAAAAGAAGTTCCTCCTAAAAATTCACTCCGTTCGCGCCTTTAGTTTCGTTGCTGGCAATGAAGAGTCTGTGCATCCTGCGTCATGGCATATATGAGCTCTTGGTGTTGTTGGCTCCACGCGCATGGGCGCTGTATCGACACGTTAGCGAACTCAACGGAAAGATACCTGAGCCATTCGTTTTCAAAAATGTGAAGGCAGTCATCCACCCTAGACAGCTGCAGTCAGAAGTACTGAGTTAAAAAGTTTCGAGAAAGCGGTATGTATCACCTGTTGTCGCATTCTCAACGTGGAATAACATCACGATAAAACAGTCTTTCATATTCTTGGTTGTTCAAGAACTCAAACCTGCCTGCAGCGTTCACAGTGATTGGTAGTGAAAACTTGCGGAACATCATGGCAAATTCCTCCTGATGAATACGAGTTGATTCATCGCCAGGAAAACGGTTATTTAGTGCCACGCAATTACAGGAAGAGAGCATTCGATCAAGGACCATCAATGTACAATGTCTGAAAGCTGAATCGCAATACAGTGCAGAAGACTGGAACCTAGAATAAACGGATCGATCGACCTGCCATCAGTATTGTATGTGCTCAGCTTCGCTGGCGAAGATGGAGAGCAACTATGATGCACCTAAGCTCATCGGCAAAGTCGCACCATTCGAACAATCGGCTGCATCGAAACATAAGTGTCAAAAGAAGTAAACGATGTTTTTACTTACCATGTATCAGCTGAGCTTGGATGCGTGAGGGAGACTGCCTTGGTTTTGAGGCTTCAAAAAGATGTCATCAAGTTGTTCGGCCATCTTAACAGTTCATTTGGAAATATTGAAATTCTGAGGAACAAAAAGCGGCAGCTTCACAGACAACTTATTGATGGAACCAATGAGGCAGGTGAACATGTGGCGCCCTCAGCAACTGAATCTCAAGTCAAAAATGCAGCTGCTCGAAAATGGCATCTCAGAGTCGGAAACGCAGATGACCAAGGGGTTGCTGGCTTGCGGTCTGACCAAACGCTAACTCTCACGCTTAAAAAGTACCATTCATGCGTGAACGCTTCTTTCAACAGCTCAAAGGAGGCAACAATGCCCTTCAGCTCAAAGCCAACCTGAATGCCCATCCGGAAGGTGACTAAAGCCGTCACTACAATGCGGCGAGTAAGCATTCTTTCAAGCACTTAATGACCCTATACAGCGGATCGTTATGAATGGAAGAGGGGATGGAAATGTATAAAGCATGTATTGTAAAACAACCGTTGAGAAGCAAACATCCTTCCAAAGATTTCAAAATTTCATCAAAAGCCTATGAAAGTATTGCAACTGCTCCATCTTCACTACATTTCCTGCTATCTCCATCAGATTAAGTCATTGAGGCAAGGAAAAAATTGAGGAAATGGATTTCCTCACGAAGAAGCCAACTGTTTACAAGCATCTGGATGTGGTGGGGTTGTCATTGAAAGCAGTGACACCACACAACTTCTCAGAACTGCCCGAGCAAATCGAGAAAGCCTTTGATTCTGCGGAAAAGGAGCTTCTTCTCGAACTGGGTGGCAGTAACCTTTCACCATTCGATGCCTTTAAGCACTCACAAGAGGGCACCTTCCAACTACTGAATCCGCGATGCACGCTGAGCAACCAGTGATATAGTGGTCAATGAAGCCGGCCTAGCCTAGTGTAATAGAGGAATTTTGTAAGACATGATGAATGTTCGGCAAATGCTCCCATTCACCGTTCTTCTGAGGACTTCTCTCTTTTCTTTTGCTTATAGTTGAAATGTAACAATGGATGGACTTCTATTTGTTTATCACTCCGTTTGAAGAAAAGTAAACAAAACAATACGTGAATATTGGTCATTTCGGCCGCTTCTGCTATCTGGCATGAGCACTGAGAATGCACACTTTTAACTTGCATTTTCTACAAGCGAGTTAGGTATTCCGAATTAATTTATCATTGAAAAGAACAATCATGAGATTGACTGGGGAGGTGTCAGTAGTTCATAAGGTGCTAGCTATAAAAAAATGTCCGCTTGAAACATTTGCTCACTTGGTTGATTTTGGCGACAAAAGCGAACTTCTGTCTCCGTCGAGATCATTGTGTAGCACATATTCTACTGTCACACTGTATCTGTTACGTTCGTTATCGCCACTACCTCTTTCCTGAGATGCGAATGAAAATTTCATTGCATTCTTTTTAATGAGTGCTTTTGAGTGAACCGATGAATGCAATCAGTTCAAAGGCCTGGATCAGAGTTGCGCTCTAGAAACATCTTTCTGCATGAAATTGCGCTGATTCATCGACAATTGTGCTCCAATTTTTCGTGCCAACCATTCCATGCACATCAGCTCCATATTGTCTCTATGGAAGCTGCTTCACGATTCTCATAACACAGAGCGATATTTAATGCACTACATTAATATCCTTTAAACAGCAATGTTGCACACCTATTGAATAACAATTTGCAGCCGCCACATTATTTTATTGTTGAAATAGGCTTTTTCACGGTGGTTCGCTATTGAGCATTCGTTGAGTATTTGCAACTGTTGCTTCGCTGAATCTTGCATCCGATGTGGCGAAAAGAACGGAACTGCAGATTTCATCACTACTCTTCGGATCAGTTCGTCGATGCCAATTGCTGAATACTCACCTACTACAATTTCTTTTCACATCAATGGCTCCTCTTATATACTTCATTCGTATTCTTTGAACGCTCTTTTATTGCAGAAATTGAGTGGGTGACGTCCGATTGATTGCTATGCGATTGCTGATCAAGTAACGAAAACAGCATATTCAAAAACTTTATGCTTCAATCAGTTGATGCAGCACTATCATTTTGCTTGCTCAACGATATTCCGTTGTCTTCGTTAACACCATAACTTCCTCAAATTCCTTATCTCTGTCATCTTCAAATGAATCTTTAATTTGTTCTCATCGTGTCGCATAGCTTCTCATTCTCGAGCGCTTTGCTTTCCTTGTACCAATTAGTTCATTTCATACTGCCTACACAATCTGCGAAAGCGATGACGCACTCATTTGTCTGAGAACGATGTCGAACTAACTGTTCAAGGTGCGATATGGCGCTTACCTCGAGTTTATCGCTGTCACTTGTTATATTGCTGCTATTTGACAATGATGGATGATTAGTACATTCGGCTTATGCCTATGGCAGTTGCCGATGTCACGATTTGTAGCCCAAACGATGATACGATGGCTCATAGCGGTGAATTACTTTATTCGTGTTCTATCTAGCTGCCGATTTGAAATCGTCGTAGTGCTTTATTGGCTCAGTTGTTTTTTTGAATCAATGGCTACTAAAAAAGTATTTAACGTCCTCGAGTGACTGTTGTATACGGCATACATTTCCACTATTTTTGGAACATTGCACTTCAATGCACATTACAACATTACTCTCTAGCATTATGGTCGAAGGCCTCGGAATCATGCTCATAGCGATTGTGACGATGCTTGAAGTCTTCTTTGTTGGCCTCTGTATCGTTATTATCGAATACTCAAATTGTTGGGCTTCTTTGACCTTCAGCAATCACCACATAATCCTCCCTATTCATGCAAAAGAAGCGCTACTGTGGAGTTCCGGAAGCAATGAAATACACTGATTGATTCGTTTGGCTCTTGCTCGAGCTATTGCTATGAAATAGTAATAAAAGGAGAGTTCTTCTAAATACATATAACTTCGAATATAACGTCACCCTGCACTCTCAGGGTTTACATGTTTTTTTTGATAAAGTATATACATATCAGCAATCCCGACAACCGGCTATCTATTTCAAGAAGATCGCTTATGAGCTAGGTTATATGATCAATTCCACAGTCAAATTCGAATAGTAGAAGTTATTGAACGGATCGATTATTTTATCACTCATGTCGTTCCAAATTATCTCCTGTTCTTTCATAAACAGCAATAAATATCGTCACCTCCAATGATTATTCGACTCCACCTCCATGGAGGTAAACTCCTCTCAAAAACTCCATAGCGATGCCTCTCTGAGTTGATGTAATTTATTCTCGACCTACTCATCACTTGTCATTTGTTCTTTTTTCTTAATATAGAAATGTGTAATTCTGCATGTTATCCAAGCAAGCCAAAGCGATTTTCTGAGGACACCAAAAAAATTAAAAATTAACGTGCTGCGGAAAAAAAATGGTTATTAGCGGCAGAGAATTATCACCAACTACAAATTAATCACGGCTTATGTGACAAGTGTTATACTTCGTTATGATTCTATAATTAGGTAACGGTTACCGCTGCATATGAGTATAAAAATGCTTCATTGCTTGTTAGTGGAAAGTCCGGAGTTCATGAGTGGATAGCATCCTTTATGGATAGCAAAGAATAGCTATTTGCCAAGGGCTGTTCTTGAGGTTATCCGTTCTAGTAATTTTCCATATTTGCGTACAATATCAGTGAGCGTTGTATACAACGTCTGCAACCAATGATATCTTCCATATAAATCCATTCTTTGCTATTGGACTTGTTAGCGCTTAGATCACATTACATATACAAGCAGTTCAAACCATTTCGATGCCCTTCCACACTCTTCTCCAAGTGGTATCAAAAAGAATTCTCTAAAGAGAACGCAAGTGGCACTAATATATTCCACTTTTTAGTGCTTACTCACCTTGCGTCTCCTCTCTCGGGAAAATGGTATAGTCGCTCAGGATCCATCGCTCACTTCAAAGGATTTAAAACCGAAATGACGAAATTATCGCCGTTGCGTCTTTTATTTGTGGGAACGTTTAAAGTCATTCAATGACTTATTCCTCCTCATTTCATGATTAATAACAATGATAGCAATCTTTTCTTGTTATTTCATCGGAGACTTTCAATTATGCAATCGAGGTATGTTGTTCATGTCAGAGCAGCATTCGAACCTAGCTAGCTCATTATTAAGCCCATGGCTGTATTGTTAAATTATGTATTGCTTTCAGAAAAATATTCCTTATATTATCAAAGCTTGCGCTTTTCTTTCAGTTGAAGTGGTATATTCTCGGCTATTTTCCTAATACCAGCTTTGAGAATTCTTTAGGAGTTATTCAAATGCTACGAATGTTGACAGTCACACTCGCAATGTATGTCGGGTCAGTGGGATATGTTACAACATTGCGTGGAACGTTCTCATCGCAACGTTCTCATCCAACAGATGACTTTTGGGTTTTCATATGAGCCAATAATCCTCAATAAATCCTTGGCTAATAGCGTCATTTATGAGATTTCTTCACCCTTCGCAACAGATGCAATAAATATGAACGAATATTAACACAATAGTCCCAACAATCCGGTTATTACCAACGGTTTCCCTCTTATTGAATACCCTTTTGTGAACGATTCGAAATCCACAATCAGCAAGGTTGCCTTTCATAAGCATATCTCTGATGTCATTTGAAATAGCCAGTAATAACCAATCTCTTGTTTTATAGCTTTCTTATCCCAGAAATTCTCTTTTCTTCAAAGTGCTATCCATCACTGATTCTCGCACAATTTTGAAATCCATTTGCCCTACGTCCTTTCTCAAACGACGTCTAACCTGAGCGGTGGGATTCAGATACGCTTCATCTTCAGAGTTATAATTTGAAACTATCTGATTCCTACTCTCATCCATTCTCATCTTATTATCTTTTTATTGTCATTCCACGTGAAGGATCACAAACTGCATCGCTGTGAACTCTTGAGTTTAGTTCCTTTTTTCGTTGATCTTTTAACGCTGCGCACTTTTGTCCATAATATATTCGACCCCCTCTCTCCCCTCTATAAATTTTTCAAATATTCTAACGTGATAGGATAAATTGCACCTGTAAGCTGAAATTTTCGATCAGCAGGTGTCTACTGAATAATATTCTATTTTTCTTTTTCAAGCGGTATCGTAGATGAAGGTAATTCTTCGCAGATCGACGCTGCCCATATATTTTTTTTTTTTTTTTTTTTTGATTCGCAATCAATCAAGTTGTCGTCCCTCCTTAGTAGGTTTATTTCAAAAATTAAAGAACAAATATTATGTCCATTCTTCACCAACCACATCCTTTTCATAAATTCCACCTCATTCTGAAATCAACGATCACCAGACCGCTGTATCTCCTTCATGAACGTTGCGCACCTATTTTCATCCCTCGTTATTTTGTAGGTGTCGTTCGTTTCGTGTTGTCGCATCATATGTGGCTTCCTTGTCACCGTTCTTGATGGCCCGTCTATTCGCTGTCTCTCTTCTCAATAAGTATATTAACACTAACTCATTCGTATATGCGTGTGAATAAATTTCATTCATTCATAATAACGAGGCCACAATATGTCGGTTCTTGCTTAATTCAAGAGGGTGGATTGCTCAACGCCACCAGTTTTCTATAGACCTCTGAAATAGCAGCGGGCATAATGTGATTGTCTCGTTCTATGGGCTATTATACGATAGAAGTTTGTTTGTTTGTTTTTTGGTGGATGATTTCTTGGTTATATGAACTGTCTTTTCTAAATTGCACAACAAGAGCTGTAGCTGTGATCTTCCAGCTGGAATGTACTGCTCTTATGCTAATATTGGAATGAAACATTTCCGATCAGCAGATATTGAGGAAGCGGTCTTCCTTTGTGAGTTAAAAAGTTTCATATATGCGCTAAGCTGTACTTGTCACCTTTATTCGTCATTGTCTACTTGAAGGCGGTGCAAATCTCGCCTAATTATTCTCCTTCTTTCACATTTATGATTGTCATTCGCTTCAGTCAATCTCGTTGCTCTACACTGAGGGTGAACACTCTCTGCCTCCAATAAGGTAAAGTTGCTGAATTTTGGAAAAGATGAAGTAAAATTCAAACGAGCTTACTGTTCACTGCCAGATGAAGAAAGGGACTGTCCTCAGCCTATCTATGCGGGGAAAAATTCTATTGCATATTTTGCTTTCCTTCAAACGATCGCAAAACTTCCGGCCCGCTTTGGACCTTTCTGATTGTTGATCAGCTTGCACCATCTTGGATCTTGCCAAGCGTTCATTACAGACAAAGTACTATGGCATGAATTTTGTATGCGAGCTTGCAAACGAATGCACTCGCAAATGCGTGTTTCCGATGGAGTTCTGCAAAGTGATTCGCAAATGTCATGCATTTTAAGACAGTGAATTAATTATTTAGTCGGATGATAATAAACATGGTGGTTTATATACATCTCCAATATCAAGCGTTCACGATCGTAGGCGTGCTCACGAAAGAACCCTGTATCGTTTACTTCATAGAAATCACCCATAACGTTCACGAACAGCTGGTCGTTCGAGAGTTTTAATTTGCAAGTTTTGCACACTTCATAACCGCATGCTTTATCACGTACCTATTTGTGATTGATTATTATTGCACAAATATATGCTATCTCGGCTATATGCATCACCGCATTTGCAGCGTTGACTTTTCATCCTCCAGGATTATGAGTTTATTTCCAGGTATGGGCATTACTTTGATTGTTAGCAAACTGTGGATTATATTCGTTTGGATGGAAGTTTCCGGAGCTTTGCCACTTTTCACGAAGCCTTCAGACATTGTCGACAAAAGGGATCTGCTGGCTGATATCGTGGATTTGATGAGGAAAATGTACGTGAGCACTCTTCCCTTTTTGCTATTTCGCAGTTCAAATTATTTTTGCTGCACTCGTCTTCCAATAAGGTGGAAAGGAGTGATGGTCATCCGGATGAAAGAAAATAACGACAATGAAGCCACCGAAAATATTAATATAGACTGACACAAGAAATATGACTAATGGCAGTTTCAGTAGTGCTCATTTCTTCTGCAAGTGATTAGCAAATAGCACAAATTTCAGTTCGTTCAAGTGACAGCATTCATCGCAAGAAATTCCCGCCTGTAGCCCAGCTGTAGCAGTCTCATAGAGCGAGCATTCATGCATAAACACCCTAAGACGGAAATTCCACTTGTTGTAAGCACTGGTTTCTGATGGTGTGTCTCAATAGCTCACACATTTCGTGCTACAAGCGGGTGTCTTGCAGCGTAAATTCGCAGCTGCGTAAACGCCTAAGCCTTCTCACCAGAGCGCTAATCTTTTGCCGCGTAGTAATAATACCTGAACGTCTGTTCATCACTGCATGAGACCGCCGCTTGCTTAAAGTATGCCAATTTGCGATATTTCTGTCCTCATAAAGTGAAAATAAGTTGGAACAGAAAAGAAAATTGTCAAAGAAACTATGAGTGGGTGGAACAAAATTCTTGAATAGAAAAAAATGGAGTTAGATGGGGAAACGAATAAAATGAGATAAATGCAAAGTCATGGATGCCTTGGTAAATAAATGAAAGGCAATCAGGTTCTTCAACGACTCTAATAGTGATGTTCCAAAGCGTAGTGTTGATTGTGGAACGCGACTGGTTGTAACATTCATCCGAAAGAAGGCAAATTCACAGTTTATTTCCGTCTATTGTTGATTTCATTTCTGAATTGGGTACCTAAATTCGTGCTCGCACGTCGGAGAAAATTTGAGAGGACACAGCGCTAAGAAGCATGTTGGCAAATGCCTATGTCTATTGGGAATTTCATCCTCACTCAAAATCCCTTCTAAAAGCGATTGCGGGCTAATATGTGGTAGCATGAGTGCGTGAAGCGAGTTCTTCTCGACTTCAATCTGACTGAGCAATAACCTGAAAAATAGGTGTCCTCTTTGATTTGTGTTGGGAATCGCCAACGCTACGACATCAAAGTGTTCGGATTAGAGTGAGCTGAGATAATGTTTTTCTGCTTTATATGAAACCACGCAGCATGTCGAATAATCACTTGGGGAAATATGTGCTAAATAGTTCGACTGACGTTCTTTCGACCACATTGAAGACCAAAAAATTTTAAGTTCCTGCGTTTTTACGCTCATCAGCAAAGTGCGCACGCATAAGTGAAAGCTGCTTCGATTTTCTATCTGTCGAGAAGAGCAGTTTCATGTTGAGTTGTTCCCATGCTGAGGTGCGGTCAGGTGTTATCGACCTGAACTCCCATCCTTCAATTTCCTCAATTGTTTTAATACCATCTTATGCCAAAAAAGGTGGACTTTGGGGCAGCTTAACTTCCTGGAATTTTAGGGTACGTTTCAATTCTTCTTAGAACTACAAACAGACGCGATGGCGCGCACCTCAACAATTGATTGAGTGACGTGCAGAATATAGGAGCGTGTTTTGACCTTCTGGTAACAGAGAACACTTTCCATCGGTGTATTCAGTAGCGCGGATATTTGTAACCTGCAAAAGTAGGTCTGCCAATGAATTCACGTTTTTGCTCCATTTTAAGACGATGAGGAAACGCTCACACCTGGTTACTTGTCGGAAGTAGAGGTTGGGTTCTGTACAAACAGCTCTACGGTCCGTAGAATTTATGAGTTGTATTATAACGCTGTTTCACAGCATAATCCTTACCTTGACTTCATTTCACCTTCTTCTATGCATTTCAGCTTCTCACAAGCGCAGAATTGAAAAACAAAGTCTTCATTATTCCTCAGCCTCCAACCGCTGTGTTCTCTCCTGTAAAACCTAAGCGCGAAGTCCGGAAGTATCCTGCTATCAGCAGCATATTTTATCGCTCGGTCCCCCCCCCCCCTCCTCCACCCAACAACTGTGGCCTTCAGCTTCTGGGTTCAGCGAAGAAATCTAGAAAGGCCAGCAATAATATAATGCTATGCAACATCATTTTCAGCGCCTTCTAAACTTGGGGCGTTCCTGAAGCCCGCAGATGCTGCCTCCTACCTCTCCAACGATTTTCGAAGTCCCCATGAGACTGCTCGCTTGATGCCCAAGAATTTGAGACTTGCTCAACGAAATTTTTCAGAGCTACCGTTAGTGTCAGCATCAATGGCCTTGAAATTCCGGTCGCTCGAACGGTGTTCATGAGTCCAAGGATAAAAGTTTTTCCAGCACTCATCTCTAGTGTATGCATTCGGGAATTTCAATTTCTGCCTTCCACGGTTGTTTTCCCTTGCTGGACTCCAATGAACATGAAAGAGCCGCTCGCAATGCATTGTCAGCTAATTCCAGCTACCTGCTACTTCTTTCAGCATTTGCCCTTCACCTTAATCTCGAACTACACGTGTCCTTTCTAAGCAATATTTTCATCAGCGTCCTTAGTTATAAAGGACACCATTGTAAAGGCTACAGGCTGTATTGTTGGGCTTGTTCTATTATTCTCATGAAATCAATTAAACTATCTCACATCCTATTTCTTTGAGCCTAGTAATAGCGTGAGGTAGGCATCAACAATCAGTCTGTTCTCTGTGAACTTTTTTAAAGTTCAGTTTCGCCAATAATGAAAATTTCTTCGCAGTGATGAACTTATTTCAAAGCATTTTCTCTTATAAAGACCATTTGACGTCTTTTATCAACCATTTGAGACCATAGGTGAATTCAAGCGAAACAGGGTGAGCGGTGTTTTAAATAACCGAATCGTTATAAACAAATTCCACCGGATGTTTCAATTGAGATTTTCAACACTCCCAACATGCTCAGTGGGTCAATTTCTTCATGTGTTTTCGTAAGACGCTTCGCTCATTCAAAGAATGCACTAGCCCATATCATTATCTACTGCTCATTACCTTCTTTATAAGTTTCATATTGAATGCTTTGAATCACAAAGCCTTAACATCAATTATTCACCACACCCTTTTATACGTATTCCTTCTTTCACATTATATGAACATGTGCCACAGTACTGTCATAAATACAGTGCATTTCTACGTATTCGAGCTATTGAAAATATATTAGCTTCACATCTTTTTGCCATATGCATTATAGGAGGCAATAAATAGGTGATAATTCCAGAAGACAATCAAAGCAAGCCACCTGGATATATTCTCAAATGATAATCGCTCATTCGTTTTAGGGAGAATCGACGTACAGAACGTTTTCTCGACATCGACAGTGAAAACCTTCAATCATCTAATAAGCATAACACGAAAGGACTATCCCGGAATGCGATCGACTTAATGAAGACTTTTAATCGCAACTGCTTCTTCTCGCTAACAAATTGTGTGCACTTGTTGGTATCAAGCCCACATTCCAATCAACACTATCAGAAGTACGTCGAAGGGATGCAGACACTTGTCGACGAATTGCCATCTTCGTATCCGAAAAATGGAAACGACTCAACCGTTGCAAAAGAGCCTTAGTGTATATTGAAAGCCTCCCTATGTTGCAATGTTCAACGTTCGTTCGTATGCAGACAACACGTTACGCAACGTGCCCTCAGCAAGGTGGCTTAAGTGTTATGCACATATCGGTCGTGCACTCTTCTGAACGTGTACAGTTGATGCATGAGTACCGATTACAACGTGGAAATCCATGATCTAGTCTAAATATTCACATAGGCTTAGCAGATTAGACCTGATAGGTGGATCCTAACTGGAAGTAAACTATTCGGATTTCGCTGGTCAATGATTGGTCACACCTATGCAACGTTCACATTTTTGAATCGAATCCTAAGAGTCATGTAAGAACATTTTCTTCGCTACCTATGAGATACGCAAAGCAAAATCCATACTCTTTTTTCACAGTCTGTGCAAACAATCGATCCTGCAGGCCAATTCACATGAAACAATAGAGCACTTTTTTGAGTGCACATATACAACAGCTTCAACTTTCAGGCTGAATTGAAAAGGCACATATCTTACCTAACCTCTTTGCCACGATGCCGATTTTTTGCGGCGATAAGTATGCGGAACTCGGTAGTCAATTAGGAAGCAATTTTTAGCAAAAGAGGGGTTGAGTGTAGAATTCAGCGGATCTAGCGCTGTGACGAATAACCAGCCGGTAAATTCTGTTTATATTTGAAAGCGATGTAAAACATTCGCTAAGCAATTGAAGTGCCACAGTGACAATTCAGTAGTCGCTCATGCTGAAGGTGGTGTTCAGTGCAACATATGTAAGCCTGACTCTGCATTCCTGAATAAAAGGAAATTGCTCAGCATGACTGAATTTGAGACAGCAAAGAATTTGCTAGGAAATATAGCGTTAACGTGCTATACATAACGAAGTGCTATACAAGCTCAAAGCGACGGAAGAAAAGAGATGAGGCGGATGGAGACGTCTTCAGATATCACGCAACAATAGCTACTTAGTGGCAACTATAGTTTCATCCAGTGAAGAAACAGAACAAAAGTTGTTGAGTGCGGATCGCTATGCCTTTTGGAACATGTTTCATGGAATTAAATGATTCGACGTTGTTGGGCTAGATTATGGCTGTCATTGGGCTATCGCATTCTCGGCTAATTTATATAACTGCATTTCCCATATTTCTTTTGGGAGGTGTTCCAACCGAGAATTATGTACCATTTCAGTCGAATTATTGTCTGAATTTTAATTTCCGTTGGAAAACTCTTACGCTCTTCAAACAATTAAATTGTTGTTAGCGACAAATAATCGTTAACAAATCTAATTGTCATTTCACAGCAAAACATAAAACTTCATAGAGCAAAGAAGTTTGATTCATTTTGCTTTCCGTTACTTTGCTCTACTTTATTCTACTTCAGCCTGTAAAATTTTTATTTAAAAAATGTCTTCCCATATCGCTTTCTTTTTCGCTTGGAAGGAGTTGTAAGGTTAAGCGAAGGTTAGGCCTGAGATTTTTCTATTGCTCGTCGTACCCTGAGGAGTCGATTTATCGTTGTCCCACTCCCAGTGTTGGGAGCAGTGGCTCGGAGGGATAGAGGCAAGGGCTATGGTCGATGCTCATTGGGAACCGACTGCATAATAACCAGCAGAAAATTATGAATGAAAGTATCTTAAATAGTCTGAGTTAGAATGCAGCGCTGCAATGCTTTTCCATTTAGCACAAGAAGCTCATTAATGCAATTGGGACATCTTAACGAATCACAATATTCCTTTGTCAAAGAAAAGAAATATTATAGCACATTCTGTACACATGTTTTATACTGGTCACATCTACTAACTTCACTCGAAACTGAATAATTGTTTCCGTATGAAACAATGAGAGAATCCCATGCCACCCCACCCTCCCCCCTCCTCCAACTAATATGAATTTAGTTTGCTTACCCCTCATTTGAGATATTATTCTACGTCTTCACATAATTCAGCCGTCTTGACATAAAGCGGACGAGCACTGCAATCATTGCAGCAATTAGTGTTTTGAGGAGAAAAAAACATTCATCGATGAAAGAGGCAGCAATTCCAAAAACCGGCACGAAACCAGATAATTGTATACACGATGCACACCCTTCATGCAATACTGTTTGAGACTCTTCTCACTAACCAATTCGTCATCTCAACAATTTCATTCCTATCCAATGAAAACGATTCAGCGTCGTGATCGAAACTGTTCAAAAGCAGAATAAACGTTACTATATTGCATTTTGCAATACTTAGCTGATGTGCAATGAATAGATAATGATTATCGAAAACTAATTTTTGTATTACTTCATCAAATTTCGATGCCGAACACTTTGCAAGCGTTATATATTTTTATGTGAAACCTTTGCATCGTGTCGATATAAATCACCATCAAAAACGGATGTTCATGCTTCGTGTCGTTCGCTTCACAAACTTTATAGCCGTGTTAATACAATCGTTATTTGCAACTTCCCAATGTCAGATATTGTTCATCTATACTCTCATTGATTATGATGGAACCGGAAATGAGAGATAAACCCAATGCAAACATAGGCACTCGCTCGAAAAACTCTGAACGCAGAACGAAGCATTTGAGGTGGCCAAAGCAACTACCAATTGAAATTTTCACCTTTTTTTTATTATCATTATGTAAGCAGAATTCACAGCGGAAAAAAGATATTGTGAATGCATGGGAAAAACGTTGTTTAAAAAAGTGTTGGAGAAAATATGTTAGAAACATGTCATTGTCGATTTCAATTCCGGCTCTTATTTTTTTGCTTTTAAGCTAGAAACATGCGCTGGTAGCTTATATAGAGCAAGGTCGGCCGATTCACGTCATTCTCCCATCTTCGTCTTCATTCTTCCTCCACCTCTCCTCCCGCAGAGTCCTCTTTGTAACTTTGAGAAAGACTCATACGTAGATGCGGAGGGTGATGAAATCCAGAAAAGTACGTTGGTACGAATCCGACTTCAGATATTTCAGAACTTGTGCCACAGTGTGGCGCTATCGCTCTTGTTGCACGACACTGGCGCAAACTTAATCTCCATGTAGACATGTTTATTGTGGTTTGCATCGATATGTGATTTGCATAGAATACATTTTACCTTCGTTCTTCATCACCGCCGATTGTTTACTTAACCACGAAGAAAGGTTCCCTCATTCCTCTTCTCAACCATCTACAGCTCGCTATCCACATTTTATACAGCTGTAAGCGATTTCACTCGGAAACAGTTTTATTATGCTGTTTTACTTCGCTGTAGTAAGCCAAGCAATTGCGCGTAAACTGTAAGCAATTGCGACTAAAATAGTGGCTCATCTTAGAAATTATGTAGTTTTGGTCAGCAAATATCGAGTCAATGAAAATTTCCATTGCAAATCGATGCAGACGCATCACTGGTTTTTTCATGATCATGACTGCTCTTAATACAAATTTTTCAGCATGCAGCCAATCAGTGAATTACTTTTCCGCTAATGCGCTCAAATATAAAGGAGATTTTTGCTCTAGTCGGTTTTGCCAAATGCAGAAGCTCTACAGAGCTTTAAGATGACTCTAAAATTAGAATAGACGCATCACAATGTGCGTTGGCGATGTGCAAATAATCGAGATGATTCACGGTATCATGCATGAGCACTGAGCATGAACAAGGATCGGCTTTTAAAACTGGTGTATGCGTTTACACCGCCTTCTCGGTTCATGTGTTTATTCACAGCGAAACAATTTATTTCCGACAACGGAAAGGTAAACAATGGTAAATGCCGCACGTTTGGAGGAAAGTTTCCTATTTGAATGCCTCATAGATGTAAAATCAGCCTTACCAAAGACTAATTATTATTGGCGGAGGAAGGAAATTCAATTTGGATCTTTTATGCCAATTTTATACACCATAATATCCTCGCGAAAAAAGTATTTGTAATGTACTCAAAAACTACGATACGTCAGCAATCCTCAGATTCCTAAAGCATCACCTGGCAAATATACACGTTTGTCTGCATTTCCACTTACATTATTCAAAAATTCGTGGAATGTGCGCAACTTTTAATGCAATGCGACTATCTGTGGTGGAACGTATTCAATTTGACAGAATACTCAAATGAAATTGGCATACACTCCAGATGGCTATAGAATAAGAACTAATTGTAAATGCTCGGAAATAAACGTTAAAATACTTCATTGCAATATATTAAAGCGAAGTTGGAGGTCATCTCTCGGTCGAGCGGCATCATTAAGAAGTCTGCTATGAAGAAAAACAATCTGGTTTATTTGCTTATTGAATACTTTCGGCGGAGAGAGCGATAAGTGAGAGAATTCGACAGGATTTACGTTTACTATGAATCAATGCATCGAAGCAACATATTGCACAAATGTTCATAATGCAATCTTGACAAGAAACTGAAGAAGAATGCCATGCCCTTTCGCATTCCAGTCTGTCACATTCGGCTGGTGCTAATCAAGAAAGGCGTGTTTGATGCAGATATTCCACTCTTTTACATCCTCGGAAGCAGTGAGAAACCGTTTTTCTCCTGCGAAGCTGATTTTTTTTTGAATCCTGGACCAAACATGCCTTTCTTGATTAGCATTCAGCTGATTGTATGACAAATTTGGCATAAGCATTGCTGGTGCACGTAGACTGTATCCCGGTGAAGAGGAAGCGCTGACGTACAGGATCGCGGAAGACAAAACTTATGACTGCCAAACATCGCCACTAAAAGTATTCTGCCTCAGTCTTTTGAAACATCCAACAAAGGTGCAAATTTGCTGTAAATGATCTTTGAAACAAAACACTACGTGAAAATCATGGAAAGACAGTCGACACTACTAAAGTCGTCAAAAGTAACTCTAAGAGACACCGAGAAAGCTGCGGAGAAATTAAGATAATATTCCTCGATATGAAGTATTGCCCCTTTCGTTCTGTTGAAAGAGCTCACATTAAACAGCTTGTCAAGGAGGTGCAGTCGATGAGCACTTCTATTGTTATATGGGAGGTCAAGGTTCAAGTGAGAATATACTGAAAACATCAAAATCACGACTAGCATGTGCGACAGAATCAGCTGAAATAAGTGATGCATATGCTCATCAACAATGAGAAGTGAGATTGATGTTGGGAGAATTTAAGCGATATGCTTTTTGAGTTGCGTCAGCCTCTCATACTCCACACAAATAATAATATTTCATTTACAAAGTTAAGTTGCGCTCATATTTTAGTTAATCGCAAAAGATGCACATGTCGATAGCAAAAGATCGAACTTTTCCTGATTCGAAGAGTACAAAATGAGAATCAACCAATGCGAAATGTGCGAGAATTATTCCTGTCTTAAGTATTTCTTGACCCTTCAAATCTTTTATATCACGGGAAATCTTCAGAGGTATCATTGTAGTTCGTAAAGGGCCTTCAAATGGTAACTATATCTTCAATGTTTCACAAATTGAAATTCTTTGAAAGGTAGACACATGTTATGAAATGTATGGAAACGGTGTTCTCAGAAATATTTGTGAAGTAAATGTGTATTATCGTCATGCAAAAGAGTAACACCTCCTGATCTTGAGACTGGCTTTCGTTTTGATTGCGAGCATAATTTTATCCTAATCAAAGCTATGAGAAAATTTCCTGAAAAGAATTTGGCGTTGTTGGCAAGCACAAATACTTTTGGCAATTTTTGAATTTTGAGGTGAGTTTCATTGTCATTAGTTTAGTTCTCCTTCGACAAGGTAAATAAATTTTCTAAGTTGTAAATATTTTTGAACTGCTTTTCAGCTTCGTTCCTTCGCAAAATGCATGACTGCTTTAGAAGTGCATTGCGTCGCAGTTTTTTTGTCCGTGGATGAGAAAAGCTTCCTCAGCACCTAGCAAAAATAAGTGTTCTTTCTGAGCGAAATATTTCTGTACCAATGAAAGTTGCTAGCTGTTGTATTTGAGTGCTCAAAGAGACGCAATCTTTTATTGTAATTGTGGGCTAGCTTCAGTGGGCCCTTTATGCTCACAGAAATCTTGCAACTGCTTCTTTTTCTTGGAGACGTGTGCAGAATATAGCCATTTTCTGGATATTTGAAAGCTCATAGAGCTCAAGACTGCATTACATCTGAATTTCCTTACGTGCATTTTTGAGGTCCTTGAAAATTGCAGCTATGATGAACTCTGTAATTTTTTCGTGGATCACGTGCAACTCAGAAGGGGATCCTGAATCCATAGATAACTTATGATCATCGAAATTGTCGCAGTTAACGCCTTTCAGCTTATGATCATGAGCATTATTTGTGCAGAGTAATTAATAATCTGTTCATTTTCCTTCCATATTATAACGCTGCTCTGTTTTCAAAGTATTTCTACGAGTACTAACACGTTACCACCGCCACAAATTTCATACCGGTGCAGCTGACACCTTTATATTCATTGTTTCGAATATCGTCTAGTGGCAGCAATGATTATTTCATTAGCATTCATTAGTAGGACAGCCTTTTCTCTTTCTACCCATCCAACGCCAAAATTCATTCCCGGAGTTTCGTCTGAAGTTTCATCTTGGTCGGATTGTGAAATTTGCATTTGGATTGGATCTTTTGGCGATTTCTTTGCATTTTCTCGTATGCAAGAGTCAGCTGGAATCCGGCAAACCTTACTAGTGAAGAACTGATTGAACTGTCTGTTTAAAGCTGTGTGTAAATGGGCAGCAGCGACATTTGCAGGACTGGCTAACATATTGGTTCTCGATCCGGAATGAATAATTGTGACAGGATTTGCTGGTTGAAGGACAATTTGCACAGTGAATCCGGTTATCTCTGCCGACAAATTCGTTATATTTTCTACGAATTTGTCAACAGAGATTGCCTGATTTACTGTCTGAATTGGCTTCTCGAGCAGTAAATCGTGTTAAAATTCAGGCATGCTTCTTGCCACTATGATTTATCATTCAAAAAGACAGTTCGGTAAGTAAATTGGGTGAAAACTATGAACGGAAAATAAGAATTGAACACTTATCCGAGGTAAAAGGGAACGGCGTTCAAACAAAGAAAGTTTGTCACCAACTGCAATTTTTTAATGCTTTTACTATTTCAGCTAACTCATTCGTCAGTGCTTGAACTGAACGTTGGTGAAATTCCGCAGATATTTGCCTCTCTTCAACTAATTTCACACGAAGAATATAAGTCGAATCTGTGCAGTTTGTTGCCGAATAAGCTGAAAAGATATCGGCATGTCCGTCATTTTGCCATTGATACATTTTGCCTTTCAAGCGGTAGAGAAACGTCGAGCATTGCTGAAAAGCAGTGGCAACATAGTGTCCACCAATTCTGAACCGGAGCACCTCAAAATGCTCCCTTCCCTCTCCTTGTTCCTGTGGGACTGGCTGCAAAAGTGCAACGGGAATTCAATGGCGTAATACATCACGGACTGTTTTTGCACCTTCTGCGCATGGCGATCGAAGCCAACGGATGGTATGCACCGTTGAAACACTCTATCGTTTTGTTCGAATTCTTTCTGGAATGTCGCCGACGGATTCAATTTTTTCCTTTGCGCAAATAAAGAAATCTATGAGCATTATCATCCCAGCACTCATTTTAAATTTATAGCCTCTTTGAGACATCACAAGGGTTGAGCTGTCTTAATATTTGTGAGTTGCATTAGTTCAGCTCATCCAAGAAATATCGATAACCTCATTATTAAACATCGTTCAAATTCTTTTACTGATTGACTGCAGTTAATCATATTTCCCTTTACGTGCCTTGCACCTAGGTACGCACTAGTAATTCCACATATCAATTCCACATAGTTACTCTGCTCGAATCTAGAATCTAACGTATTCTTGCATAGTTCGCTTTATGCTCTTCTATTGCCTCCGGGCTCCCTATAGCTATCGTAACTTAGCAGCTATTATCCGTACAGTATCGGTTTCCTTTGCGCTTGCATGTGAATTTCGCTTGAACTTCACATGCCCATACTGCTTACGCGCACTTTTCTCTGTTCCTTTCAATATGGGCCTTCCGCTTGCAGTGTTCTTTTCGATAAGGATCTTTCCTTTGAGCTTTTCAGTTGCACTCCAAATCAGAGATTATAGCAGCTAAGCATGCAAATGATTATGAATAACAGTATGAGTGCTAAATGGGGAGATGCCCTATGCCTCTCTCAACAAGTAATTGGTGTCATGTAGAAAAGGCACTCATCGATATACATGCGCTAGGGAACGTTCAACCGCTTCAAAGCAGTCCATTTCACACGAGTCGTTTTCTAAAGAGACATTACTCATTCGAGGGGCGACAACTTGTTCGGTGGAATGCCTCTGAGAATTACCTCAATAATTAGGTGCAATTGCTATTTACGTTTGTTAGATCAACTCAGCAGATTGTTGGAGTGCAGCAGTGATTGATTGATCGATGGTGGCAAAAGTTGTAGATCGAATCGGGCAGCGAAAGTTGAGTTGAAGTGTTCGTATAGAAACAGGAAACCCTCACCGAGACGATACGAGAGGTCCGAATTCGAAGGAGGCGGTCTTGTGTGCCTCAGGCGTGAAACTGGTCCCAATTATACGGGCACGATACCATATTTACGCTTCGACACCCGTCCCTCCATTGCGCCCACTCTTAATGCAATATTTGGGGCACCTTCGTTCCTCAACCTTGATTCGTAGTCATTCGCATGCCTCGTTGCTTGATTCGCTTAGCAACGGGCTCAGCTTGAGCTCATTTGCGCTTTTGGTTATGACTTCGTTTCTTCCAAATTGTGATGAGTTGCATTTCA
>JAARMF010000414.1:32172-64390 GCA_022844705.1 Toxascaris leonina | reverse complement strand
GCGAAATTAAATGACTATCTGCGACGGTTCTCTCCCGTCCCGCGTCCTCGTCGTGCCGTGAATCAGCCGAAGTTTGTATTCATCCGGAAAAAATGGCGACGGCTAATTTGCGTTTACTCTGCTGCCGAATGATTCAAACTCTCTTACGACGCCTATATTCTAGTTCTTCGGTGTCACAGCACATATGAATTACTTCAAGTGGAGTTAGGGCTGTTGTGGCGGTATTCGAATTGAGTATTCGAATCGCCTATAGCTTAATAATCCTCTGTGAATATTTGTGACCTTACAAGCTCTTGCAATCTCTTTCTTAGTTTTGGTGTCATCTGATAAATTACAAATACGAATTTTCATTGTGCACTGAACTCAGCTAGTAACAGCCTGTGATCCGTTTCGAGAAATTTGATTAGAGTTTGCCGATGGATTTAAAAATAATAAACTCAGGTCGAGTATTTGGAGAGTAGCTCATTATCTTATCCTCCGTCTTATGAATGATTGTGTTATATATCTTTTAGTTGGGGCAATAAACAGTACTGTTAAATCAAGTTGTTAGGCGGTGCTATGATAAAACATTCGGACGGATACCATAATTTAGTAAAATTGTTCTGTTTTCAAAGAAGGAACGCCGGAGCATTATCTATGAGTCTGGTTGCTAAATGCTTCCGGATAATCACAATTTATTATTGGAATGGAAAGCTTTATTGCTATATCCCTCGTTTGTAATGTTGTGATCAGTAGAAGAAAAACGATGTAATCGTGCTGACCTAATGAATGAACATCTAAGAGATGAATGAACTAGTGGAACATTGAATAAACAACTTCAACGAATGAAATTCGGCAAAAATGCTACTTGAACAGGTAGTTAAAGCAATGAGTGATGACGAAGAAATTATCATTGAAGAAATAATTTATGAAGTTGAATACATTAGCGAGCATGTGACTTAAAAAACAGCCGAAACGATTATGAACTAAGGAAGGAAAAATTTCCAAGTTTGTGAGAGATGGAACGCCAAAAAAAAATCAGCATTATTGTAAAACCATTCAGCATCGCAACTTTTCGAGTGTATTTAAAATTACGCACTCAACAAAAGTGAAGTGCATCTTTCAAAAAAAAACCAACTCTTACCACTTCCTTCACTCAACATCCACTAATTCTTTTCAATGCTATTTGTTGACAGTATCCGAGAATATGTCCAACATGTGTATCATTCGATTTGATAGTTGCAAATATTCATTAAGGAAAGGTGGTTTATGATTGAGTCAATCAAATTTTTATCGACGCCAGCTAGTTCTTTTGTTATGATCTTTTGACAAGTTTCAATGAGAGTAAATTATGATCCTAACATTGCTGTATGTGAATAAATAATGCGTGCATCCGTGTGATCATTTTGGTTTATACCTTGCTGAAGGTGTTTGCGCTGATGAAATTTGACGAATGCTATTGACCGACGAAGTCATTTTGCCAATTAATTTAGCCGCATTTTGAGGAGTTTTTAGGTAATCGGTAGTGCATGAAATTTGCATATGCAAATGTCGTTGGAGGATCAGATAAGTAGGCGAAAAACAAATCTTTAGGTTGGCTGTATGTTCAATCAGCATGTCAAAAACTTATATAGGAATAAATGCATGAGAAATGAAAGGGATTTAGGAGCTGATTGGAAAGATCTTCATCAGCATGAAATTTACTGAAAAACAAAAAGGAAGTGTAGTGTTTACTCCTTCAAAGATCAACTTTCAAATGAAAGCCTCAGACCTATGTTGCGTTCAGCAACGAGAAAATATTTGGAGCATTGTTGGGAGTAGCCGTGCTTGACAGTCGGAGCTACGCCTGCTCGTCTCTAAGACTTCATACGGCGCTGAGGAAAATTCACGGCGGAAACACTTTCTCGCTAGATCAAGTATTCATTTTCGGAAAACTCTCGAAAACATGGACATGAATTATTCTGACTGAAATAGTCTTTTCCCATATACCATTGGCCATTAGGGCGCAGAATATATCCCTTCAGCGCCTCCCTTTCACCCGCCAATGAGCATTGATTTCGTTTATTTCCAGGTGCAGTTGCAAAAAGTTTCTGAAAGTTGTAGAGAAAGGTGCGCAAATTCTTCATTGTTCTCCATGTTGGTGAGTTCGCCGGTTCAAATATTGCTCATGCTGCCTCGTGTTAGCTGCTAAGAAAACAAATGCTCTGATATTTTTGCATGGATTATTTGCTATGTACACCTGAAGTAGATAATTTAGGAAAGGCGATCAAGCGAGGTGGAACAAGAGTAACTACGGCAAAGAATTACATCGAGAGTGCAAGAGGCTCTTTGTGATGGATGCCTAATAAAGAAGCGGCAATCGAAATGAACATATTCCTTATATTTCATCTATATCTGTTTGTAGCAATCAACAATGGTAAGCTTAGAAAGCATCCGATTTAAAATTCCACATTCGACATGGTAATTCCTTTGAAGGCTTAATATCGGAAATGCCCCTTAATACCCTTCAAAGCGATTGCTGTCGCTCCAGCACCCGAATACAATACACTTCCAGTGTGCTTACATTGGCTTATTTTCCGTCGTATTGGAGAGCTTATCGTATTGATGACATGAGTTTGTCGCAATTGTTTATTGCTACGTAAATTCACTGGACGTTTTCTGCAGTGAATATTTCTTGCTAGCTCTCTGTTATATCAGAACCGTAACCTTTAAATAAATATAACCGATGTGTTGAGTTATCCAACATCTCTTGGAACAAGCAGTTTGTTGAGGAGATTCCCGATGTATATGCTCGCGGCCACGGATTTTGGTATTAAGTCGAGAGTGAATGGTAGTTTAGAGGAGTCACTTTTCCAGTTTAACATTGGTTGGCGTACCAAAGAAAGCTTTCCAACGAATCTGGCCACGATTCTGATATTTCGCGCAACACAGAGGCTTAGTGCTACATTGCCAAACTGGCCACGAATCCTTGAGACTTTAATTGCAATATACTGAATGCGACGATTGTTTGGCTTAAGAGGAATCCAACCCCTCCTTAATGATCCAAGTAGTTCTTTAAAACACTCAGAGGTATGTGAAAACATATTGCACATGCACTCGCTCCGCAATCGAATAGATCATCTCACTATTTTCATACAGCATAGTAACATTTGTAGCGTTAAATGTCTCAGACACGTTAGCCTTTTTTGCTCTATTTTGCAATAGCAAGTCTCGAGCACTAGTGTAGCACTAGGCGACTTGCTGAGTTAGCCCGAAAGACAGCAGAATTGTAGCAGATGCCACTGATGTGGAAACGACGTAGCGAGGGTGCGGTTCGTGGAGACAGCTTTAAGCATGCATTGCAATTTCTGTGATGCTCAGTTAACATGACTGAAGATAGGAGTTATCTCGACTCTCATGAATCTGCATTCTAATTCTTTCAATTTCAGCAATCGCTAAAAAGATATGTACGAAAAAATTTCACAAAATATCAAACAGTCCGTTCTTCCAACGAATTGAAACTTCATCGGCGGAAAAGTGCATCGAACGATGCATCGAAGAAATTGAGCACTGCAAAGCGGCATTTTTCAAAGAGAACAAAAACAAGGTATTGCTGTTAGTGATGGTTTGTGCTCGCCCCAATATTATGTCAGCATGGATAATTTGAAGGATTACCTGCCCGACAGCTTTGACGCGTAAATCACTGAAGTCAATGCAAGGAATTTTGGTAAAACGAATGCATCACTCTGTTAATTTCCAGCCACGGACTTCGGGAAGGCAGTTGGTAATGAACACTGGAGGGAATTCGTTTGTGCAAATTGCTTATTTTGCGGATGAGGTTACAGCAAATTGAACTTTTGCCGAAGACTAAAATATGAATATAATATTCCGCAATTCTATCATCGTTGGATAAGCTTAAAGATTAAATGGGCATGTAAGCGAGGAGTAATATGAGGATTTTATGCAAATGCTTCTGGTGTGCTTTTCCAATTCTTTGCCTTGCGATTGGCAAGTTGTAAATTCGGTTCAGTGGAACTGCTTGACGACTTCGGTGCGAATGTTTGAAAATTCTCTCGATTAACTTGAAATATGCTTACAGATGTTACCGCATTTTTTACGTTATACCGGTCAAACCTCATAGGTAAACCCCTATGATTTCGTATTTGAAAGTAATGGGCAAACAAAAGGCCACATATGTATATACCTATGTAGTGCTACATTGAGAAAATGCTTTTTGCAAGTGAAAAGCACATAGAAATGTTTGAAAATGACGAGTGAGAGAACGTCATATCAATGTCGATGCTGAAATATCCATAAAAGTGTTCTAATTATTACAACAGCTTGGAATTACTAAACGATATATGATATTATTTACAACGAAATAATGAAGTTCTGCTGCAATGGCATGAGTGGAGCACTTTTGCTCTTTTCCATGGAACTATACCATTAGATAGTTGTTGGTGTCCGGATTTGAGAGCTTTGCTTAGGAACGTGGCTGCACACTTTAGCGATGAGAATCTGAGAGAATATTCAAGAAATTGTAAAAGCGCCTCAGATCAGTCTCAACTTCCATTCGTTGGAATATTTCAGAAATTCATAGTGTTGATTGTGCATAATCTGCTCATATTTTATATGCTAAATTAAAATGTTAGCTAACAGCACATCTGTGACGTTGCATAATGGTCACCACATTCAGTCGAATGGATTCTGTCAACTGCACACAATGAACTCGCAATCAAAAGGAGTCAAAATATCGGTGGATGGAACGTTGAATGCCGTCAGCACCGTTTTCGAAGTGCTCGACAAATGCCCAGTTTCATTACCCACCAATAAGGATGATATACTCAACAGAATAGATCCCGAGCTGAGGCGGAAGCTGGAGGACTGGAGCGACACATCAGAGGATAAACAAGGCAGGAGTAGAGCATCGAACGTTGGCATTATTAGAAAACCAAGTGAGGCCAGTAGCGAACCTGAGCGGAAGGAGTCTCATGAAGGTAACAGTTCACTCTAATTTAAGTGATTCCGGTGACCTATGATACTAGAATATTGTGAGCCAAATGCATCATCGGAGCATAACACCAGTGAACGTGACCAGCTGACTCTCATATGCGTGATTTCGGAAGTTGAGAAAACTCAAAGGTACTCGCTCGATTCTCTTGCATTTGGTGATCATTTCTTCATTCATTTCATATAATTCAAGAGCAATAGCATTTGCATTTATCAAAATATTTGAGATTTCTTCTGAACACTTAACGTCATAAGACTACTGCAGAAAGAACTTTCGTGGATTTATTTTCGTCTGAGTATGACTTATTTACATGAGACGTCAAACATATGAAAGTTATCCTGTGCCCATGACCACAGCTGACACTCATCCGAATTCTGGTCATCGGATGGGTGTTTTCCTCCTGCAATTTGTTGTTGGGAGCGTATTGGTGCGGACGTAACTGGGCATATGAAAGTCATTAACTTGCTGATAACCATTTAGATTTACAATGAATGTTTCGATTACAACGTGTGAACTATAGGAGTTGAAGAAAGGGTCACCTATTCGAAGGCTACTCGCATTTTTTTTTCAGAAATTCGCACAGAGCATCCAAAAACTAAGATTGCCGTTAGCGAATTCAATGGACCACGCGTTATTTCCGAGAAAAACTATGAAAGTGCCCACGAAAGACCCCGATTTCGAACGCTCCTTCCAGGCACATCCATAGACACCAATAGAAATGAAGGCAGATACTCCACATCACAGGAGGTTAGTTTTCAATCCTTTCGCGTCTCTTTACGAACTGCCACATCGCCATCGTCACGCTTTCACCGAAACGCGATTTGCTTTTTCTTACCTTCATTTTTGTATTGATGTAAAGATTGGTTATTGATGAACTTCGTAGAAAAAAATTGCATTATCTTCCTAAATAGTTATCGGAGTTATTATGGTAGACACATTTCAATTCTGAAATCATATGAGTCATTCATGACAAAATGTGCTAGAAATGGAGGATGTACGTCTTTGAAGGAAATGAAAAACTCATTTTGAGAAGTGCAACATCAGCTATCTCATTGCTGGATGCTTCTTACTTGTAGGAGTGGAAATGTCTGCAGGGCTATTGAGAGTCACCTCGATTGATGCCATGCCTATCTTTCTGCTTTATTCGATGAAGCTTCGACTTTACCTTTAAAATACCATTTTACTTTTAAAATACCATCTGAAGCCACACTGTTACCAAAATTCAAGAAACAAAGTACCATTGAAGATGGTTGCAAAATCTTGCTTGCAACTGTTCTTTTATAACTTCTTCGAATTCTAAATAAAACTTTAACGGAATAGAGGGATGACTGAACTATTACTCTAACGATTGTTTAACTTTTTTTTGCGCTGATGGGAGAATATAGAGGTAACAGCTGATAGAATAAATTAGTGGATCTATGAAGTAAATTGAAAAAAGAATTCAATCAGCGACTGAAATTTCAGCAGCTGACTTTATTTCCTCATGAGTCGGTCATCAGTATTCCCCCTGTTAATTTTAGAATATTGAAAAGAGATCGTGCTGCGACAGAAGGATAGAGGGGAATGACAGGCATAAGCCGTTCAATTTTCGCTCAGATGCAGAAAAGCAAAGATCTTTTGAAATATTGCCATACCTTGTTTGAGCAGATTTGTTCTGCAGACAGGGCCTCGTGCCCATTGGATTCCAGCATCAGACGCTTACAATAGCGAAAATTTTGATCAGCAGCCGATTCCCATTCAGCCTTCACGAGTACATGGTGGAAACCCTATTTCCTGCACAGGTAACAGTCCATTTCGTCTACATACCAAATTTTTCTTCAGCTGCTGCCAAAACAAGAGAAAAATTCGAGCTCACTAGCGTTCCTAAATTTCGAGAATAGAACTGAAAATATTGTGCAAAGAAATAGCAGTGATTTTTTCAGATGCACTATCTCAGAAATGCTTGTGCTATGGTTGCATTAATGCAGCAGTTAAGGTTCACGCTCATAGGTAAGAATGGATTCAGATAGGAGATGAACAGCTTAGGAATTCAATGTGGACAATGGATCAATTGTCGTTGCAAACATTGTGTTGTTTTGTGATTTCGTAGCTAAGCGGCTGTGATGTAGTTCGATGTGAGAGTTGCTTGAGCTGGTGGACATTCACTTACTATCGATGTTTCTTATGATAAAAGACACAGGTGCGAACTGCTATGCTCCGGCGGTTGTTGTCTCCTCGCAGTTGGCCTACAGTCCGTGTCCAGCACTTGCAGGCGATCCTTGTGCGCCACGACAGCCCACTCCATGTCAAGTAAGACTTTCTACACATTTTCTTTTCATATTCAGGCTTAGAAGTCTCGCACATTTCTAAAGTTGGTGCAGAAATCATCTTTACCCATGAAATATGGCAGTTTTTTATCGCCCACTATGATGGGCTTGGTCAAAAAAGTATTTGGTTTGCATTCACTGTTGTATTGCGCTGAGCTGTGCTGAGTTGAGGCAGCACATTCCATTGCTTTTTTGGTGGAACGTTAAATTGTTCTTTTGTCACAATTCAGAGAATATTCAGCAACTTTAGGCACAGCCAGCTCCGTGTACCCAACCTCCGACAAGATTCTCTCAGCCGGCAGAGCCGACCCCACTCGAACCGTTCTGGTCAGAATGGTCCTCACCAAGTACATGCTCGGTAACCTGTGGGCGAGGAGTAACACAAAGAAGGAGAATCTGCTCCAAAGAAGGCCAATGTCCTGGTAAAGCCTCTTTGTGTTGCATTCTTTGGCCAACAAAATGTTGACAGTGGTCTCTAGCCAAGCATTTTGCTGCGAACATGTGGAGCGTTTTTTATGACGGTAAACTTCGAAACATACGGTGCAGCTTATTTCATCATGTTATTTCATCAGTAGGAAGGATAGTTGCACTCACCGAAGCGTTCGTTCACTGAACAATGGATAGGCGATGAGGAAGAGGTGCGATGTAGGAGTTGGTATAAGGGCTGCATGATTCATAGTTCACGTACGTTTATTGAATGACCGAATGGTAGATTATACGAGCATTCTTAGTAGCAGACTTGTGTCCGCTGAATTTCATTATCTACATATTCCAAAGCTCTAATATTCACATAGTTTTATCTGTAGAATTGGCTGCTTCTTCGTCGCTAAGATGTTTGTAATGGCACGTCCATCACGTAAGCATCAATAATACTCGGATTGGAACTTTACCTTCTGTAATGGTTCAGTTCATTGCGAATAAATGAAACTTTTTAGCGTTTCCGCGGTTTCATTCATTTGAAATGAGCCGAATAGGCTGGAAGATAATCTCCTTTCGCAATCCACAATGAGCTAATTCTGAATCGTCTATAAAATTGCTGCCCCCAGAACCCCTTTTCCGGCTGATATTGCTTTCCGATGTTGCATTCTGCTTTGAAAACGCTTTTAGCGTTTGGATAAAAACTATATAAAGGATTTGAGGCGCTTCGATAAAGGAAGAATCGTGTGAGCGTGAGCCATGCGAAGAATGGTCAGGATGGAGTGAATGGTCATCATGTAGCCGAAGTTGCGGAGGAGGAGAACAAGAGCGCCGAAGGTTTTGTCCGAGTGGAAGTATTTGCGACGGCCGCTCGCAGGTATATCTTTAAAGGTTGCTTCAACTATGCACCTGAGACTGAGTAGCCTCATACACCTAATGTTTCTTCATTACACATCTTTTTTACCTAGCATCGTTCACTTTATCAATCTGCTCCTATTTGGGCTAGGTGTCAAACAATTGTGGCACAGGAATCCGTGATTATACACAAGCAAATTAAACTCATATTCTTTGCTTTTCATGCGTTCTACAGTAGTGAATTTTTCGAAATTTGTGACACCTCAATTCCCTCTCATCTTTCTCAGTTGCGAATTCCCGGGAGTTTTAGCCAATACATCTATAACCTTATATCTAAGTGTATGCCTCTACTTATGCCTACACCTGATTAGAAGCGAAGAATACCTGATTTCTGTGAAGCTATATGAGGCTTACGAGGAATTCTCTTTAGTTAGCTATTTCATGAAAACATTTTCCTATGCTAACGCATTCGATGGTATCCATTCGTTATTCATGTGTACGTACGGTGAATGCAAGCACATTTATTTGAGGATGTCCGTCCATGCAACGAAGAGTCATGTTCCGAATGGGCATCCTGGTCTCGTTGGGAATCTTGTTCATCCACTTGTGGCCTTGGGAAACAGCAAAGGCTTAGGTAGGCTATGCTCTAACGAATAGTTCATTTATGTGGTTGCTTGGTATTCTTAGCAACATTGTCAATTTTTCATCTATTACAATGTGAGCGCATCACTTTTCGTCTTCATGAAACCTATCAGAAGGAAGTTCGCGTGCGAAACGGAAATTCGTTTGAGAATATCCGCTTCGTAATGCCGAAATTGGAATGCCAGAATTGTCTTCGTATATGGAAAGCTGCCCTCCCAATGCGCTGTCGTCGAGCGCAGGCTATCGCTTTTTCTGTTTTTTTTTCTTTTTTTCTTTTTTTTTTGCTTTCATAGCGTTCTTAACCACATCCGCTTCCTTGAGTTGATTATTCTTCGACAGCCAAGTTCTCAATGCTGTAGGGAAGTGTCGCAGTGATTGCAGATGTTTTGTTAGTATGCTGAATAACGGTGTCATCTGCTGCTTTCATACATCTCTTCAAGCCATCTCGAATTTTTCATTTTTTCAGTTGAATGCAAATATGTGACTTTTGAGATGTTTTTTCCACTAAATGCTATTAAATTTGCATCCATTCGAGAACACCATTTCTGCACCTAAAGATTTGGTCCGCACATATTTTTTGCTTTAGAATGCACCTAAGTGTCCATGACGCAGAGGACAATAATACTAACTTCCATTGGAGGCGACTTTCAATGTTACTCCTTTTCTCTGATGTGCTACATATCGTTTTTTCATTGATTCTTTTTCAGCACTTTAGTTATCCAATCATTTCTGTCTGTGATGCACATTTTTATTTAGGCAATGTCAAGGATCCTCATGCCCTGGTCGGGCATCCGAGGAAAAAATCTGTGATGCAGGACCGTGTCCTTCTTGGTCGCAATGGCAACCTTGGAGTGAATGCAGTAAATCATGTGGGACGGGCCAGAAGGTCGTTTTTCTATCGATGAATATTTTTTCTGTGTGAACTTTCCTTTCTTTTTCTTATGAATGCTAAAGGCTTATCAGTCATGTGTTCGCTCAAGAAGCGCTCCTCTGGTACAATCAGTGAGTCATCCATTACCATTTTCGATTATGTCGAGGAGTCATCCGTCACCATTACCGCAGTTATTCTGGTTTGTGAAGCGAATGATGATTTCATCAACAGTATTATTGCAATGACATCTTGATACTATGAAAATCTTTCAACTGCTTGGCATATTCAATTCCGCCCCGATAAAGATGCAGCAGCCTCAAGGCGATGCAGATCGTAGAATTGACCAGGTAATATAATTCGTGATTACGAGAAGTCAGTGGACTAGCAAAACGATCATTGCAGTATCGTATTCGAGTCTGCGAAAGAGGGAAGACTTGCGAGGGGAATGCTGAGGAAAATATCTTATGCAATCAACACGAATGCCCCCAATGGACAGATTGGACTCCATGGAGCACATGCAGTGAAAGTTGCGGTGAAGGAGGCACAAAGCTTAGGACCAGGTTGGTGCTTCTTTACCTAAATATTTCGATATGGTGTCAATGACGGAAGTTCTTCATAACCTTGAGATGTTATCAAGAATGAGAAAAATAGAAGCGCGTGAAATATAGAAACGATTAGATGTCATTTGAATCATCTGATGTCATTCTACCAACTATATTTTCCATTTTCTTGGATTAAACAATTCGAAATATTGAAAGATGTCTCTGTATAATTCCACCAACATTTCCCTTGAAGAGAATACGAGATACAATTATGGGCTTAAAACTTGGTTCCTGTCCTTTGTAAATGCTTGTGTGTGGTCCTTTGAAACTGTGAAATGTTTCTGCTAAGAGGTTTCAAAAAAAAGCCAACAACAACGACAATGAGTGTTTCGCACTTCAACATAGTCAGCAAAAAAAACGTCATAGAATTTTGGTTATATTCCGCTAATCGGATTCTCAGAGCAAAAGACTTTCCACTTCCTCGTTATCTTTATTATAATTCAATTGCTTACCACCGTCCCAAAAATTTCAAGTGGGTTAGCAACGTGAACTGCCTCTACAAAGTTAGACTTCGGCATTCGCATGTTCTCTCTGAACTTTTGACCGCACAGAAGTTTCAACCAAGTTATCTCTACCATTTGGATCATCCCCTCTACGTTGTCCCTCCAATCCTCATCACTCGTTGTCAGCAGCGAAATGAGGCAGTTTGTTGTCGGCGGCCAAAAACATCGAACTTTCGGAACGATGTCGCAAAAACTTTCAACATCATTGTAACACCGTTCAGGAATAAGCACAGCCCCTTTTTAATGGAAAATACTAATTCTTACTCGCTACTTTCTACTGCGTTAATGATATATTAATATTCATATTTCTCACCCTGGCGGCTACGTTTGAGCTAACTTAGGGCATGTCTATACAACAATCAACGGAGTTCAGCGTGTGAAGGCTCAGCACAAGATCAAGCGCCTTGTCGACTTCCTGCATGTCCCGAATGGAGCGATTGGGATGATTGGTCTGAATGCAGTGCTAGTTGTGGCCACGGACAGCAATTCAGGTGGATTTTGATCTGGAATTTGCATGGGCAACCCATGGTCTACAAAATGCTTTACAAAAGCGACTGAAATAACCTCAGCAACTTGCAACTTGCACGATATGTGATCCTGTAGTTGCGGCCAGCGTAATAAATAATTTTCTTATGTAATAGAGCATGGAACATGTGCAGATAAAGTGACTATTCTACTTAACATTATTCAGCGAAACATCTATTTCTGAGGTGCTATTGAAATTTTGCTTTTGCAAACTACATGTGGCAATATGATGCTTGTGCTTACTGATGTAATTTTTCGCGCATCTCCAGTGGTTCCTTCTCGTTGGCCATTGAAACTTAAATGCGAGTGTTGCGAGTGTTACACACTACTCTTTCATGTATTGCACCATTTCAACCAAGGGCGGTTAAAATTGAAAAGAATTGTGGCTATTTAATGATACCCAAAAACTGCTTGTGCTTGCCTGTGACAGCAATTTCTCATTTAGCTATTCGATTGCAGGCAACCACTCGGACAGCACCTGCTTTCATCAAAAATGTGGATGTATTATTAAAGGTGTTGCATTTTTGGCGATTGAATGGTTGATGTAGTGAGCGAATTGCAGAAGAAAAGATCCCGCCAGTTCTCCCGGCATACTTAATTATGGTCATAAATCGAAAACGCTCAATCTTGTCACTTCTATGATTCATTCGTCTTAATTCGTCGCTATATAACATTTCAAACTGTTTGTCTTAGGAAGATATTCATCCATCCATATTGGCAATAAACGTAATGGCGGATTCAGATGAAAGAAAATGACTATTCCAGGAGACGTAAATGCCTTCCACGAGGAGCATCTTGCATCGGTGCTGACAAGGAGTATCGTTTCTGTCAAGACTCAGTGTGCCCTTACTGGGACCAGTGGTCGCCATGGAGTGGATGTTCTGTAACATGTGGTATCGGAACATGTGAACGAAGACGGAAGTTGGTTTTGAGAGGACCAATTGCGCAACTTTTTTCCTTCAAAATAATCCTGCATCAGCTGAATCATGTTTATAAGTATCCCTGCTCAGAGTGGATCAATTCTAATGTAGAATGCCAAGCAAATCCATGATGACACACGCAGATATAGTGTAAGGGATTTGCCATATTTTCCTCTAAACAAAGAATCTCCATATTCAGCTTTGAAATGCTCCTCTAAGCCGAACAAACCCGCAAATAAATCATCGGTTCTGCTTTCTTGCGGAATTAAGCTGCGAAATGGGGTTGAAGTATGCCGCTAGAGGAAACTCGAAACCGCATTTTCGAGAGCTTTTATGAGTGATAATAGTGGCTATAAGGAGAACTTGTGGTGTTTCGACTCTATATGAACTTCTTATCATTTTCAAACGCAAGAATGCTGGATGCGTTAAACTTGAGAAATATGAACTCCTGATCCATATCGGCTGGGTGCTTCCAAAATAGTGCTGAGATCCTCATCAGCTTCACACTTCGCCGAAAGCATCGTTTCTTCAGATTCGAAAACGCCAACGGGAGGGTCCTTAATTTCCCATAAGCCGATAACTCCAGAACTCCCAATTTTTTGTAAAGGTCCCGTATCTCCATGCTTGAGCTCCGACTTCGGCGGCATTTTTGACACGGAGAGAAGAAATTGGCAGTCATTGAAAGAGGTAATCTCAGAATGTGTGGGCCACTTAACAAAAAGCAAAAAAAGTTGATGCAATTCTAATGGTTCTGAGTCAACGTTCGTTTATTTCAACTGGTCTTCAAAACGCAGGTCGGCAAGATATCAGATGAATTGGAAGTATTTCACGAAAATTGTCTACGTGCTGTCGAAGAGAACTTAGATAAAATGATGGTTGAAATTTGTATGTTTCTATATTCTAAATTCTCGTAATTCATGGAATTGTGATTTACTCATGAAATCCTGAATGAAAGTTCTATAAAAACATGAAAATGCATCTTGTGCATTCCAATATCTCACTGATTACCGATCAGTATGGATCCTTAGATAATGGCGGCTGTTGTGAAATGTTTAATTTCTGCTGTTGGTCACGATGCATGAACCTTCCTCTCAGGATTGGCATCTGTATGAGTGCTTACATCCTTCTGTATAAATGAAAATGCCCAAATTTTTCTAAGGCATCGATTGCTATTCAGGCCTAGTTTAGAAAACAGAAAAGAATTGCGATTAAAAAAGGAAATTAATGCACTCGATTTTGTTAACACTGTTGTTCGCACTTTAAAAGGGAATGCGATGTAAATGGCAATGAATTGTTGGTTAATGAAAGTGATATATCTCAACGTTCGCATTCAGATGCATCAAGGACGATGGAACGGCATTGCCGAATATCGAAGAAATTATTGCCGATGCGGATAGAGAAAGCGATATAAAAAGTGCGTAATTCATCATAATAACACAGCGGTTTGAATTTGTCGCACTGAAGATGACCGTATTATGTCGCTTTCAATGCCAAAATTCTAGACTTCGACTTAAGAGGGTATATGGAACCTAAAATCGATGAGGTATAAAGATTTAACGAAGTTTCACATTTGAAATTAACAAGATTGCCGTTTGAGCATTCCTCTTTATGGGATATAGTGCAAGAGAATTCACTTTGTTGATTAAGAAGCTTAATTTTATAGTGTGCTCACCAATAAGGCTCATTGAAGTGTGACTTGACAAGTCGGAACAGATAACTAATTTAAGAATTTCGCACACAAATCATTGAGATTTTCTTCTATTAGCGCTTCAAATCTCGAGCGTTTCCATTTCGAATTTAAATGAGTGCAAATTCGATGTCTTTTTAAATGCGATGATTGCGATATCTTTTCTAGTGAATGTCATGCTTAACGTAAGATTTCTAAAGATCACTCGATGCTTGAAGGTGCAGCGAAGGCAACTCTCATCGAGAGCAGTCGTATTCGTCAGCGCAATAGAGGGAAACCATTCCATGAGGAACGAAGCAACGTTTATCAACAGAAGGATATCCCTTCCGAAGTTCTCGTGGTTAGTACCTTATAAGGAGATATAATGCATACAAACAACAAGTTGCATTATTCTCTACGAAAGAGATTCATGTTATTTGCTGCTTTAGGCATAAATACGATTGCATTCAGCATGCTTCCGTGTAATAATTGTGATTTAATTTGCAGTTGCCTTTTCCAAGTTGATTCCATTAATCCTGAACATTGCATTTATTTTTTATTTTTTCGCACCCATTCAATTTTGCTTCCCAAGCAAAATTTGACGTGAAAAAGCGTATATATCTCCAACTCCTCTTGCAGTCTCCTTTTTCTGTTTTTATGCAAATTTTATTCCTCGACTGGTCATCGTAAATATCAATATATACAATTTTTACGCATCATTAGGTACATACACGCCGCGAATTAGATGAAGCAGTATGAGAGTTCATTAAAGGAACCGTCCTAAAGCGAGATGATATGCACCAAATTTTCGACCTGTAAGGTGGGTAGTAGCTCCACTTTGGAATGAGCTCGTAGGTACGTAAACAATCGCCATAATGAGCCCTATGGATATCATTTATCGCTGAAAAATTTCCTACTAGCTGTGCATTTCAATCACTTATCTTCCATTTCTCGACTTCTATGTTTGGCTAATTATTTTATACTCTCGATGTCCCAACTGTCCTCAAACGTGTAACGAATACTCGACAGTAACAACAATTGATGTAATATCGATTGCAATATACACTTTTTTGACTGTTGAAATCATTCAGAAATTCACTTGTTTACATTGTTGAAGCATCAGATGACTAATTTATCACGGATAGGCTATGGAATTAAGCTTTGTGTTTATGCGCTGTGTTCAGCTGCAATTTCCGCCTTCGATAACTGACTATGAATTTTACTACGATCTCCCTAAACCTTCCATCTATTTGAGTCCAAAAGATGGGTCTATTTACTTCCGGATATATTTCTGACACAGTTCCAGTAAATGATCGGCGAAGTTTCCAGCGAGATCGTAGTTTCCAGCGAAGTTCTTAGCTTATTATCTACTTTGACTCTTCCTATTATTTGATCGCATGAAAAGAAAAGACGAGGAGTATAAGCAGCCAAGCTTTATTATTAATGGTATTTATATATTCATCGCATGCTATTGTATACCGCAATATGTAAAGAGCGTATGCATATTATCCATATTCCACTTCAATCCCTTTAATCTTCGAGGAATGTTTTTCCCCAAAAATTTTCATGCTTAACATATTGCGGTATACAGTAGCATGCGATGAATATATAAATTTCCGATGACGGGAGAAATTTTAATTTTTTTTAACGAGTGTTTATCAGAAGTGCACTTAGAGAGAGTGAGTAAGAGAAAAGCGAATCTTACTGAAAGCGATGTGGAGACCCATTAAATTCTTCAAAATGAGCTCTATAGAAGGCGAAGAACTGGCTGGCACTGCTAGTAGGTTTTGGATATTGTTGGTGAAGCTCAAATACACAAAGTGCAAAATGAGCACTACTTCCCCAACTTATCTAAAAAAAATTTCAGCTTTCTGTCTTTCAGTTCAGCTAAGCATGGACCCACATCCCTCTTTCCCTTCACTCATCTTGTTTCCCATCATTCCCTTTCTTCCCCTCTCCCTCCCTTTTCCTCACTTTTTTCCGCACAATCTCAGCAAAGATAGCCTCAAAAGCACGTATCACTTAGGTAAGCCAAAGCACACGAGCGAGGAGAGAATCTGGACGAAAGAATCCATTTCTGGATGGAGGCGATGGATGCGTTGGCGATGATGTCGAGCGAAAACGGTGTGACGCCGGTATGTTTCTCTCTCTAAACCACAGCTATACTGTGATAGAAATCCCTTCTAGGCTATTTGAAACTCATAATTTGACACAATCTGAGGCAAGTGACGGGAAAAAGTCCGTAGTAATGTGTTCGCAGCCAGCTTATCCACTTTTATTAGCTCTGCTTTGCTTCTTCGAAAAAAAAAAAAGAAAATCGCTTATATTCTATGAAAATTCAAATTGCTAATGTATTCGAAATTTAACGGCTTGCATTTAGCCCGATGATATGATTGAATATCGGTCGAAGCATTTCCGTTTATTCTTTGTATGCGCTTTGGCTGTTCGATTAATTTTGGCTACTGAATGGTGGCTGTTCGGTATAGGAAATGTTGTTGAGCGCATATCGCTCAGTAGGTCCGAGCAGCATAGCACTTGACTGCCTAAAATTGCTTATTCAGAAATTAATGATGCAAGATGAGGCATTTTGAATATGTCGATTGGAATTTTTGAAATTGTCGGAAATATTTGAGTGTTTTGTTGAAATTGGTTGCGGTGGAGAGACGGCAATTTTGCATTGACGATCACTTATGGTTACTTATTTAGGTCCGTGTTGTGAGTTATCGCAATGGTCTGCGTGGACTCCATGTAGTGCATCTTGTGGAGGTGGCAAAAGATCCAGGTATTTATTTGCTGTGTGCTTAATGATAGCGACAAATCGGCTTTTATGTGCATCGAATAATGTATTCATCGGCCATGCGATCTCGACAGCCCAAGCAATAACACCTTGAGGAAGTGTTGTTCTTAGATGCCAGCGAATGCTGCTTTTCGCTACACAAAGTCGTTAAGAGGCTTGAATGCCTCAAGTCCGATTTTGAGGAGGAGGAATTAATCTCCTCATTGCAATTTTTTCTTGCTTTTTCCATTGAGAGGCATAAAATCGTTGGGATTGCTTCTTGACCATAAGGCCACAAAATCATTCAAATATTGCATGATTCATTGAAGCCGCATTTTGGAGCAAACGCCCTAAGTAATCTGTGCTAAATGGGCATGATGGTGGGCAGTTTAGAGATGACTCCATCATAATCGCCCGATTGAGGTACCTACCGACATGCACATTTTACTTACCTATGCAGGCAACGACAATGTTTGCCGCAAGGAGGATTCATAGAGGAGAGGCCGCATTCACAAGAAGTACGCTCTCGTCTCGAGCATTTGCCACTTCTATCATCCAGATTTCCGCAATCCTCTCAATTCTCATCATCAGTGGACTCATCACCGTCGATATATCAGCAACAACTTGCAACACCCATATTCGCAGGTTACGCAACTTCATTAGTTCATCCTCAATTCCATTTCACTGCTTTTTTTGGGATTTGCAAATCGAATCACTGAAATTCCACATGCTTATGTGATAATACTTGTGACGAAAATGCTTGCGTTGTTTTTTTCGTCAGCTGCATATACAGTTTTTCAGAGGTAAATAAACCTAAAAGTATGGAAAAAAGGGGCACGAGTGATAGGAAAAAAGATTATGAAAGATTGAGATTGAAAAGAGTGGTGTAATTTAATAGAAAACATGAGAGTAATTACACAACGAAAGACATAAACCCGGACTGAAGCAACTCGATTCGAAAACTTGGTTATTATGTAAGAGGAAATAATGTCTTGTTGCGCATAGAATGCGTCAGACCACCTGTGTGATGCATCCTCTGGCATATTTTAAAAGAGCTGCGCGATCGAAAGAATTTGGGAACGCTGCAAAGACAAAAGTTTCAAGCAGCGAGTAGTTGGAACTTGATTACTAAAGTCTATAGTGAGATCGTCTCAGATCTTGATTACTAAAGTCTATAGTGAGATCGTCTCAGATATGGATAAAATGCGTCCGCCTTGTTGTCTGGGGTATAGCATGTTCGTTGTAAGCTTCCTTTGGCGACGGTGCAAGATGGGCTATCGCAGTTTTGAAGCACACCTAATCACAATGTTCTTTCCTCTTCAGGACTTCAGCCGATCATCCCGGTGAAGCAATTTTCAAGGCCAAGACGTCAAGCGTATGATGTTGGGCGACATAGCACTTCTCGTGATGGTGGTATATCAATTTCTCAACTTCTTTTAAGACATAAAGCGGCTGTGATTTTTCCTTCTTCCGTTGACGTGTAGAATACGCCACTCACCTCTCACACAGCGGTTTTCCAACGAGCTCAGATTAGCTTCTAGTATGATTGGTGGCATATTATTGTTGCATTTTCTAGGTCCGTGAGGCGACAGGGGCAGGCGCATCCGATATCATCAGGAGTAGTTAGCAGTTATGTTGCCCAGGTTTGTATGATGTTTTGCCGTCCCATATTCTCTAGTATGTCCAACCTGATGGACTCAATCAATTGATATTTGGAGCTTTAGTCATTGATCGATCGATATGCTATACTTTGTTCAGTGTAGTATATAATCAATAATCGAGTTTAAAATATTGCAGGAAGTGGCATATCGAGTGAAACACAATGTCGATGCAACGGTGAATTGTGGTGGGAAGAGGAATGCAATGTTGAACCGTGCCCATTTGCAACATCAAGACAAGAGGAATGTGCATGGTCATCATGGGGAGCATGGTGTGGATGCACTGGACCTTGCAATCTGGTAATCAGCTATGTTCAACTCTACTTATCATAGCAGTAGAGCACTTACAACACTTCGTTCACGTTCATATTTATTCATGTGGTACACAATCAATCATAATGAACATTTTATCATTTCAGCTTGCACATCTCCATCTCAAAGATAAAGTGATGTGTAGTTTAGAGGGTCATTCGACATTGCCTCAAGTGTTTGGCAGAAAGGCTATGAAACATTTTTGAATTAAATCATATCGGAAGTTGTAATGAAACATCCATCCATTAAACAATGTTGGATTAGAGTCGATTATTTGCATTTGTGCTTCTCCATGCTCAACAGTGTTCCACCATGTAACACTCATTATTGGCACGAGTAATTATCTCATTCTTTATAATGGATCAGCTGTAATCTCTAAATTTCATGTAAGCTGACATATAGAAGGAATTTCATCGAGAAATCATTTAGACAGTATGAGCGAATCATTGCGGATGAATTTTTTTCCTCCACGCCATCAGGTAATATATAATTAGGCACCTACTTCCTCTTTCTGCTCAAAATTGACGTCATATGAATTTCTGCCAAAATTTGCTCCTCATTGTATTTGACTAAGCAGAGAGCAGCAGACACAAAAGATTCTGATGATTGTTAAACTCGTCAAAATTTGAACCATTTCCAAGAGTTTTTCAACGTGTGACTGCGCGATCAACCGACATCCTGAAAGCATCGGAACTTGCAGCAACTCTCAGCCGCAATGCCAACTCTCGAGTGGCGTACTGAATTTTAGGATTGACAACCAAGTCAAATATCACAATTTTTTCAGCCTTTTGTCAGTATGATCAGTCGTCTTTCTATTAGAAATCTCAGACATTGCCTTCTGCGGATTTAAATCCCACATACTTAAACCCCAAGCCCAATCACATCAGAAGATGAGCACTCAAAATTCCTCTGGTTATAGTCTGATTTATTCCAGGGAACGCGCGTTCGCAATCGCTATTGTGACACTTTATCGTCGCTTTCGACTCCGTTACGCCAGAGACCATCGTTTCCAGATGAGAGATGCCGCTGTCGCGGTGAGGCAGTCCAGACTTCTGCATGCATACCCGCGGTTATTTTCTATTACTTGAGCATGGTTTGCTGATTATCTCCTGAAAAAACATGCAAGCGCTTATCAGCTGCTGACAGTTGTCATGTTTTGCGAAATCATTCCTCTCTCGAAGTGCTGCTCGAGGTTACCTATGTGATACAGCTTCTAAGTTGAGTCAGAGACTTTTCCTATAGACAAATTTGTAAGGGCTGTGGAAATCTTTAAAAAAACGAACAAAGCTGAAAGTATCTTCCATCATTAAGGGACGACTATATTAGCCTCGTCGTCACGATATGTATACTTATTGAGCGATAGTGCAGCAATATACGGAAATCGATTAATGCCAGAAGTTAAGGCCGATGGTCTCTGATCTTCCCTTATCAAATCCTTTACCTTCATCACATTTCTTGCATTCATGTCTCTTCCAAAATATTTCCTCCCTTCCGGCATTCTGGCGCTAGTCGACTTCCATCTTTCACAGAAAAGTTGCTCTATGATGAAGAGTAAAGACAGCAGTTTTTTGCAATGAGATCTTTATACATGAAACCACTGATCGCCAACACAACTTCTATAACCTTCAGTAGAGATTTAGTGTTTAATCAGTTTTGCTTGTAATGTATTAACTCGAACTACGTTTCATCCTTCTGCATTTGTTAGAATTGTTCACCGCTGGAACTGAGCCGTCAGGGGCCGTCAAGTCCTCGTGATATCGGTACGAGTTTCGGCCCACCTTCTTTACGAGACCGAGTGAGTGGCTGCAGCTGGTCTACATGGAATCCTTGGGGCGCTTGCATTGGTGGCATCAAAACGCGCACAAGGTCTTGCGTCGGAATCTCAAGTCAGTGAGGAAGTTTTTTGGCAATATGTTTCTCTACATCGGATTATCAAATTAGCTCTACTTTCGAAAAAAAGGAAGAAAGAAAGTCCAACCGCTATTAAGGTGCCACCGTTGTTTCTATGGCCTTCAACCGACGGTATTAGTCCTCCATCCAAAGCCGATATATTTGCCCCTAATCTTTTTTGATCCTTCAACAAATTTCGGTCAATAACTCAACAGCGTGGAATTTGCGTTCAATTCGGTCATCCGGCTGATTTCTTTCCACTATTTGTAATCGCCACTATGGGGATATTCCTGATTCTGGCACGTATAAAGTATTCACAAAACAGCGCGCCAATTGCTCTCCAATCGCATTAAAGGATGGTATCACCTCAGCTCTCAGGTTTTCCTAAAGGCTACCTGAAGGAGTAAGACGTATTTATTTTGTTTTAACTCTGTTGCTCTTAAATGTTGATGAACAGTGGCTCTTGGTTCTACTTGCACTGAGTCGAGAGGAAGCCTCTACAGTACAAGAAGTCAAATAATGAGCTCCACATTAAATAGCAGTAGAAATAGGGAAGGGGGATCAGACGTAGAATAGGAGGCAAGGATGCTGGTAGACGCGGGGCTTTTCCTTCCCCTCGAGATTAGCAGAAAATTTGGACGCCATCTGGTCTCCATAAATTCATAAGGAGGACGTGACGTGGAATTCAGAGGTGGAATAAAACAATTACAGGAAGACTTTTTCAAAAGATGGCTGCCTTTCAATGACTATGGTTATGTGTAGATCGCATGCATGACTGCATTCGTGGCGATTACTGGATTGCGAGATTAGGGCCCTATGATAGAATAAAAGGCCTAGCAGACATTCTTTGAACAACTGGTCGCCGTAAATGTGAGCGTTCACCACTTGATTTGGGCCTTAGTCGTTATCAAGTTATGGGGTTGCCTCACCAAAATGACCTTTCACCTACGCAGTAGGTAACAATGTAGGTTATTGTTATGTTTTCAGTGAATGAAGAATGCGCCACAAAACGTTTCTATCGATTAAAGGGGATGCATGGGACAAATTACAGAGGTTACAAATGGTAGAAGCCTCATGACCAAGAAATGTCAAAAGAAACGAACGACAGTCTTCACATTACCGGGAATCTAATATAAAGACTGTGAAATAGCAACTCGAGGAACAACAGTAAACTAAGTCAAATCGATAAGAGAATCACTGAAAACTGGGATATATTGAAGGAATTAAGTTTGTAGCCAGCCAAATGACCCTCTCCACAACATTTATATTCACTAATTTCAGCCGCGACGATTCACTGTCAATGTATCGGTCAAATAATGGATCAAGCAATGTGCACTGATTTTCGACAACTTGAGAGAGGCGAACCCAAGGAGATTTCCTACTCGATAGGACGTGCTCCTAGTTGGAAATCGGAATCTGACGAAATTGCGGCAAAAAATCGCGATAGAGATTATTGTCATTGGGAGGAGTGGAGTGCTTGGAGCCTGTGCTCAGTAACATGTGGCTTAGGTGATAAGATCAGAAAGCGGCATTGTCCCTGCAGGTGAGATGAAATAATTTGCCGTTTATTGCCTTATGAGAATATATTTTTCTTCTCGGAAATTGGTCTCAGTGATCTTCAGCTTGTGCATATGTAGTGGCTGGTTTTTACTTCCAATAATATTCAATGCTTCAAATCTCTTATACTTCAGGGTTCTTCAGCCTCAGCTCAACGTAAAGCTGCAGCTCGGAATTGCAAAATGTTCTCACTGCATTATTTCTTACATATCATGCAGAAGGTGACAAATATTGCTAGGAAATTGACTGCAGCTCATGTTTGAGCTAGTGTGCCAAATGGATAGATATAAATGCAACCGCGTCAATCCAGTGTCGGTTGATCGTGGGCAAGAAAGCTTATCATTAAGTTTATTACTGCCTCAAAAACCCCTCAGAAAGCGCTCCGTGAACTTTGGGTCCAAGTTCATTCCCGAGAACACGAGGTGACCGGAAAGCCGTTAAACAATATTCATGCACCAGTCAGCAGGTTGATCAAAGCCATTTAAAGAGTTGAAACCATCGCTCTTCTTACTGAAACTCTTAAGGATAGACGTAATACGGTAAAGGTGTCACATTTATTCAGGTCCATCTGTCATTCAACGACTATGGCATTTTCAAAGTTGAAAGCTCTTTCACTAATGCTATCCATCCCATAAATAATGACTTAATATTTAAAAAGAATGGCTTTGACCTAAGGGTTCATCAGACAGAAACCATAAATTTAGGTCTCATGAGCGCAAATTCAGACAGTAGCCGACTTTAGAAATAAAAACATCGCACGCAAAAGTGATGCTATTGCTCAATGGCAGTGCAAGGTTATATGGCAGAATGCTTCAAGCTGAGCCCTCAGCGATAACAATGTGCATAGCTATTGTGTTGTATACGTATGGCGTATGAACTTATTGGAATGAAATGACAAGCAGATGCGCCTTTATACAAAACATTTTACGAGTGATGTCATGAGTTCATATGCAGACTCACTATGAGATCCATTGCCAGGCTCTCTTGCAAAATGGTTCGAGTTATTATTTTTCCGATACAAAAGGATTTCCATCTGATACTATCACCTTACAGCTATTTCGCGTCATCTTTAGGCATAGCGTATCTGATTTTTATTCATTTTATGTCATGTTCTAAAATGTCGTGGAACGGGAATGGACAAAAAATGGGGGATAGATGGGAACATATATTTTGGTGTATTTTTTTCTCCAATAATTATCTTCATGTTCAACAACCACACATATCTTTACCAACGTATCAAAAATGTGTTGGTTGTTGGAATACATAGTAGTTTATGGAAACAATAAAATTTGCATCTAATAATATCAGCTGCGTCATAATTAAGGTGAACAATTGAAATATAACAAAACGCGCGTATTTCTTCAGGCATTGCAACAATGGTGGTTCAGCGACAGAAGTACGAGTCTGCGAGTTACCTCCATGTGAGCGTGAACGAACGTATCGAAGAGATCCTTTCGATTAATGCTTTTCCTCGCTTTATTTCGCTTTTGAGGCAAATCTACTTATTTTCTCATATATGCTCATGTGAATTATCCGTGAATTGTGACTGTAAGCTGCAGTCTAGACATGGCACTATTCATTCACGTTCGAAACTTTTCTGAATTTCCCACTCGAAAAGGGTCTTTTTTTTGCAATATCATAGCTGCGCATATGTATATGGGTGTTTATGTGTTAGCTTAGTGTTCCACTTGTGAGGAACATTAGGGCTGAGCGATGAAAATCCGGCATTTTTTGTTCCCATAAGAATTCTTAGTACTTTTTCACTGATCGTATTCCGTCGCAGAACAGATAATGAAAATTAACGCATTTCGAAATATTTAATTAGATTATGTAAATGAGTTGTTCTTTTAACATTTATTTAATTTGTATAATTGTTAGATTCAGCAAAAAAAAATTATTGGCAGTGTTTAAGGGCTTATTAGCAATTCAAAAACTGAATGAATGATCTGATGGTCTGATTGCAAAGCCTTACATTTTCTCAAATCATTTCGGATGCTTATCATATCGTATTAGCGCTAAGCCAATGTACTCCTAGCTTAAATGAGATCATTGAAGTTCTCCTCATAGCGACCAAAATTCAATTGTTCAACTATACGGCATAGGATGTGATCGATTGTCTTTCACGTTGATGAATCAACTTCAAACAAAGTTGTATATACATTTATTGTTACTAAAATATATCTTTCCATTCTACATCAATTCAGTCACATATAGAAGATAGTTTGTGGAAGTTTTATAACCAGAATATGAATCGTCATATTTTTCTGCTTATTTAATTATTTTGAAAGAATTTACGAAACTTTTTGACCATATGTAAGATATTATAGTTACTTATTTCATTCATTTCTCGCTTTCTATTTCCCCTCGTACCGCCTATATATTCTACTATCCTCAGTCTCTACCAGCCGTGTCGCATATAGCTCCCGTCTTTGTCGTTGATGCATGCAAGAAATGTTTTATGTATTGCAGAAAGCGGATGTGGAATATAAGCTCTCATTGAGATTGGTATCAGGAAGCTCGAGGCGTCTACAACTTCCGATGCCTTATAATTGTTAAGGAAATTAACAAATCGTTTTAGGCTTATCAAAAGTTATATAGCATTCGTCATTCCTGCGCAAGCAATTTGTATGCGTTCATAGCGGGGACACCACTTAATCACGCAATGAACTGAGCTGAATTTCTAAATTCACCTGGATTTCTGAATTTATCTCAGGTGAGGTTATAAACTCACCTACGCTTTCCACTTCACCTTAAGTGAGTTTTAATCGGATGAGCTGTTTTGGTGATGAGTTGTTCGCCTCAAAAAATTGAGCTGAAAACAGTATCAAATATTGTTTTCAAAAACGCTTTGATGGAATTGTTCATATAACTAATGTAATTTTATATTACTTTACCAATGTACCTTCCATCTCGAAGTATTTCACGCCAAGTTGATCGTTATCGCCTCAAAATTGTACTGCCTTTGATGCACTGCTAATGCAAAGTTATTGATCTGTCTTTTTCTTTATTATTTTGGGATAAACATTTAAACGTTTATGTAGGTGTGGATTTATAGATAAACTATTTGGTCATTTGTGAAATAAATTCTTATGTTTTATCAATTGAGCGATGTGTTGGAAACGTATAAAATTTGAAAGAGGGAATTTCACTGGTGAATTGGATGCACGTTGCGGGAACATCTTGATCGCTGAAGCCGGTTTCTTGCGATTGGATCCTTGCCGTACATTTGATATATTTATGGGACATCTGAAGTTCGTGCTTTCGACGAATGTGCTCCTACTGTACTGTCACGGTCGGTTTTTTTGGTGGCAACTGAATTTAGTTAGTGGACGACGACAGATGCGTGAATTATGATTGAATTCCACTCGCTCCGAAGTTTCACCTCTACACTAACTCTTTTGAGCCCGCAAGCGTGAACAGCCTATTGACCGGATGGAATGGGAGAGAGGGGAGGAGGGGGAGGGGAAGTGGGAGAAGAACAAAAATCCCTGCACCGCAGTTCCACTGTTGCATGGCTGCCGTAAATTTGATAAATTTATGGGATCTCTGAAGTTCTTGCATTCTTTCGATGTGCTCCTTCTGTATCTCAAGGTCTTATTTTTCACTGATGAACCTTATCGGTCACTCTAAGTTTGCGGCTTTGGGCGCCAGTCGAAAGAATTGTTGCTGCTGGTGTGTCTTATTACCGTTTGTCAGTGAACCTCCTGCTGCGCTGTTACGTATTGACTAATCAGCCAATATATATTCGAATGCTATAGTAAAGCCAAACTGTCATGCCTCCACTCTAAAATTTCACTATGGGTATTGAATGAAGCGTCCTGAAAAAATTAGGCATTGGCGTTATTAAAGTCACAATAATACTCATAATAGTCATTCTCACTGATAAATGCCTTTCAATAAAAAAGCGACAATTTATTTGTGATGCATTAAGCTGTCTATGACGAGGAGTTGACAGTTCATTAATATTATTACTGCGATAGTGCTGAATGAAGTGACTGAGAAGGAATCAATATGAAAGCTTTATGCAATGTTACACAATTGAATAAAGATTGTCAAGCATTCGAATTTACTGTACATTGAGCGATAGAGCGCTTAATAGCTCGACAATCGGTTCATTAATTATTCACATCGTTGAGGATCATTTGCGGGTTTCTTGTGGCTTCGATTCGAATATTCGGAACTAAAAGATGCATCTTTTAATGGTTGTTAATGAAGGGCACATAAGAAGACAATTGGCATATTTGACGACATTTGAAAGCTTCAAAGCTGATCAAATAGCATCATCCGTTCACACATGCATTCTATTCACTTACTCGCAAGGGCCTGCAAACTAATTGGCTTGAGTGATATGACTGTGGAAACAATTGAAATCAACGGAGCCCCTAATTTCTTTTCCATCTTATTCGCTCAAAACATGAAGATACCTATCAAATTGTTTTCAAACTATTATAAATTAATTCCGGAAGAGCTTTCATGAGTAGGGAATAAGTTCAGAAATGACCTTTCAAAGTCTCATTTTTGATAGTGAGAGCTCTATTCTCCATTTTCTATGAATATTTCATTTACATTGGCGACGAAATTAGATTTGTTATATATTTTTTATAGGGGGAAGGCTGCTACATGCATAAAAGTAACTTGTTAATCTTGAAGATAATAAAGTTTACGACAAAAAATTGGCTGACTAAATTCTGAAAGGGAGAAACCAAATTTCATGAATCACTTTCATTTTCACCGCCAGTCATCTGGCTGGAGTTTTCATCGACAACCACTAAACAACATTTAGCAACGATCACTGACAGTGTCGCTGTTTCAACTTCAGGAACGTCTCCTTAATCACTGAGATTTTGCTCCCTTTAAACTGCATGATAAAATTCTCGTAACTGCTTTATAGTTAGCCACTTTTCGATGTATCTGCTGCAAGCATCCATTCAACACTTACTTTTGCTGATCCTCGACTCGAAAACACCCGATTAACAATTAATGCATGGAATTCCAGTTGCAGAAACAACTGGCACGCCGTTATTTCCTGTGTTGGCTGGTGGATCCTGGCCTATGACTGGTATATTCTGGCCGGATGGAGTAGCGGGCCGACCTATTACTGGTATATTCTGGCCAGAAGGGGTAGTGGATTGTCCTATTGTTGGTATATTCTGGCCGGAAGGGGTAGTGGGTTGGCCTATTACTGGTATATTCTGGCCGGAGGGAGTAACGGACTGTTGTCCACAACTAATGCAAGGAATTGTGGGAACAGTCGTTGGTGGAGAGCACGATATGCATGGCACTGGTGTGGTTATTGGTTGGCATGTGATACACGGTGGACACGCCGGCATTTGACACGCTTGCTGAGAAACCGCTTCGCCCGAGGGACACTGAAATACAAATTGTTCGTCTCTTGTATTACCGGAGGAAATCTCAATTGTGATATCAAGAATGGCCTAGAAATATATCGAAATCTACAAGGACTCATCTACAGTAAGATGCAACTCATTTAGCATTGAGTAATGACTGGTCAAAAGGACAGTTCTGAAAGACCACTTTAAAAGTGGAACGGAAGTTCATTGAATAGATATTTGATTTGTGATGCCAAATTAAAGGGTCAACTTAATGCAAACAAAGTGTCTGAATTGCCCCCCTTCACGTTCGCTTAGATCCGCTATGCTTACCTTTTCGCAGGTGCATCCCCTCGTACGCAGCTGCAGCCCAGATCCACATGTCACCGAACATTCACTCCATGAACCCCACGGGTTCCATTGACAGCATGATTGCTGAAAACATTGACCCTTCTGAGTTCCATATCTGCTTCCTTTTTACGCGCATTCACAGAGGAAGTGTTTGGGTTAGACGAGGCTTATTAACACCTGGTGGTTTATTTATTTAACCTTCCTGAACGCTTTGAACAACGAGTAATTTAATGAAAATATCAGCATAGAGCCTTCTAAAGGTTTCTGTTTTCTTGCTATTTATCTCATTTTCATTTGTGAATAGTTACGTCAACAAATTGTCGAGGAATGAGTTAAAGGAGATCAGCTGATATATTTAGGAATTACTGAGTGGAGTAGCAATGAGATTAACACAAATAAAGACTAACAGTATTGCAAGGTCGTTGTTCAGTGGCCACTCCTTGACATGTGCAAGTACCACATTGCGTTATGCATGTTCTCGTACGCGACTGCACACCACCGCCACATGACACGCTACAATCCAATATCAACTATCCATACGTCCTCTTCTAGATATAATGCTCTTCCGATTGGACTTTATCACTAAGTTTCCCTCACGTCATACACGGAATTTTCCGAGTTTTACCGGCCGTTCTATGAGCAAACGCTTTGTGCCTAAGAGATAGCTGTTAATGGATTTATTTCATATCATCACACATTGGCAAAGGAAAACTTGCCTTGTGACTTATCCTGATTTAGCCTTTTATGCCACCGTGCTTTGACCGGTTTGTTTATTATAAAGGCCTCTATGTAACCACCAGAATTTAGAATTGCAAACAAAAACCTGTGTCGTCGGAATTATTCACACATAAACGAGAAGCACAGTTTTCTGAGATCAGTGCAGTTGGTTTTGGCACAGAGCTACTGGGATTCAGAAGGTTCAGGAGTGTCCAGAATTTTATTGCTACTCTCGGACCTAGGGTCCAGCGAAGCTCGCATCCAACGAAGCTCGCGATCTCCCGTAATGATGCAAGCGAAAAAATATTACATACATGTTGCTTAAGTGGTGCATTATTCCTCACCTGCACTTTCCCCATTCACTCCATTGCGACCATTGTGGAGGGGGTGGGGTTGTGGTTGTGGTTGTGGTTGTGGTTGTTGTAGTGGTAGTGGTAGGAGTGCAACGAATCGCCTCTTCAGCTCCACCATTACCTCCGGTGCAGCGCCCAGGACCAGACAAACATTTTCTGGTTCGTGTTTGTGAATACACTGAAACGGAACTTTCAATAATTTGCCTTCAAAATGCTAACGTTTATGCCTGAATTGATTTTTCAAGAGTCCTAGCATGGAACATGCCAACATTTAATGAAGTGCATTAATGGATGTTCAACCACCGATGACCAGAAAAGCAGTGAAAGAAGGGGTTATCAAGCGGCTTAATAATTTCCAAGTGGTCAAGGCAGGACAGTGCCCCATTGTAATTTACCCTACCTGAACAAGCATTTCATTTGCGAGAACGATATGAAGCAATTAATTCTTATGCAGAAGCTCCTGGGGGACTTCGTCATGTCGCCACTCTTTCAACTTTTGCTTCACTTCTGACCGTGCAAACAGTAACAATCATGGTCTGCAGGCTTTTCCAGCCTAGGTGGCCTATTAGAAATGACAGTTACTAGCGGCACGATGATATTGCCTATCCCGTAAAGCGACTTTCCAAGAAATGATGACTGGAAGAAAAACAAAAGCCACCAACTTACACTATTACATTACCTAAAATTTGCAAAGCTAGCATCATTTTCAAACGTTTATTTTTCGATGCTCCTGCAGGGCTTATCCTTGTGAGTGGAAACGAGCTTCAGATATTATAGACTTTTGAGATTCAGGTGGTTTGATGCTCGCCAACTATATTTTCAATCATAAGAAACAAACCTCCATATTGCAAAGTACAAGCGCTCCATGGTCCCCATGGTCCCCACTGGTCTTGCGGAACGCATGTAAGGCATGGAGGAGGTGTAACGCAAGTAAGGCATCCGACCCCTCCAGATTTTGTGTCACCGTCGATTTGTGGTACGGCATCTGCATTCATTGCTGAAAACTCTGCACAATTATCCGTCCATACATGATATTTCTTCGCATATATTCGAATATTTGGATAATGGAGAAAGCTTTTGCACTAGACTTTACTTTTCATCACCATCCCAACTTTATGCACATGGGCAAAAGAAGACCCTACTGAAAATGCTGCATGACATAGCAAGTGAATAAATAGATTGGTGCATGCTATGTCAAACATGCTCACCAGCACTATTCTCCCTCACTTCTTCAGCCAGTTGAAGCTCCATCATGTCGAGTGCAGGTGTAGCATGCCTATTTCTACGGCAAAATAACACTTAGGTGCTAAAGATCCCAAGCAAATATCCTCATCATCCTGAATAACATCAATTCACCGCTTACCGTGGAATGAGCAGATTGCCAAAAGGAATATCGAGATAGAAATGTTCATATTGGCGATTCGAGCAATATGTGCGTCGAGTGGAGAAATGTTTCACTCATTTTATAGTGACATTGAGACAGTGAATATGTACTCAAGTTTGCACAAGCATTATCACTATTTACTTATTTACGCTTCCACAGCTTTTACATTCGGCTACTTTTTCACATTGGCGCTACTGTTTATGAATCTTAGCAAATATACGTCATTCTGCAAATAGATACTGATTTGATTCAGAAGGTATTAGATGAGTCAACTCAAGATTGTCACTTGATTTATTTGAAAAAGCACGAAGGCCGTGACTCAACGTCGAATTCTATGCAAAGTGGTATATGATGTTTGGTTATTTAGTTGGGTATAGATCTTATGTTTTTGGTTATAGTGGTGTAGATGTTATGATATCTTAGCTGACCTTTCCACAGAGAACTCGTTAGAGGTATTTCTGATCATCCTGTGTTATTATTTCAAGTGCCGATTAGCAGACTTGATGGGACAATATTTCCTCACTGTCGAGGCTGAAGTGGCACTGAGGTAGCATATGAGAGCTTTGCTTGTAGAGCGAGCTGCTCGGTTCTCCACTTTCTAGTGCGCCTTCACATTCTAGTCCAAAAGGTGAGTGGATTTGCTGTAAGTTGGAAGATGCCGACAACCGCTATACAACATTTTAACACTTCAATACAGCACGGTTTTTGTGAAAGGCAGTTTGTTGAGTGCAATAACAGGTCGATGCACGTCGCATTGTGCATAAGCACCAATCGAGGATTTACTGAATCATCCATCCTGAATATATGGCCGTTTTCATATCCAAAATTGCTCAAGACGCCTAACCTTTAAGGGGGTGACTTTCAAGTGCTAGTCATTATCGAGTTCATAATTTCCACGGTAACCAAAGGCGGTGACCTAAAACAGTGAATGATCGAGCTATGGTATAATACAAGCATGCTCTTGATTGTCCAATTGCATTCCTTTGCTGGACTCAACAATTGTAGGAATTGATCCATTTTGCGAAAACTTTATGTGAAATGTCCTTTCGACGATCGCCTGATTCATCATAAATCTCTGGAAAACAGGTCCGTCACACTAAAAGGTGCGGGAGGAAAGAACTTGTAGCTCCAGCGGTTCTATTATTTCTTGTTAATAGATCAGGTGGCAGCCACAACAATACTGTCGTCCTATTCACAACTTGAGACACATATGCTTTGTAATCAACAGTCACTAAGCCAAAAAAAACAGAAGTATTCGGAGAAAGAGATTAGAAGCTGTCGTTGACAAACACAAGCTTCCCGACATATGCTCCTTTCGTTAATCGAAACTCTCCCACGAAAAACGATAATCTGCTTGGCAGGACGACAATGCTGACTTCACTTTTCGAGGAAGTGAATAAGGTCTTCGAGCACTCGTTAGTATCGAACTGATCAATACCCTACAATTTGACCTCCAAATAAAACCGCCGTTCTAAATCTTGCGCATTTTCAGTGCGACGAATAACTAAATGGCCAGCCTGTTCTTGTTTCCTTCAAAAATTACAAAACGCCAATTTTTGGCAAAAATAATGTTATACTGCAGAAATAGCATGCGAATAGCATTTGCATATACAT
>JAARMF010000413.1:48114-91683 GCA_022844705.1 Toxascaris leonina | reverse complement strand
GTGTGTGTGTGTGTGTGTGTTTAAGCCGGAACTGGGGCCGGACAAGTGATTTCCTCGCTATCACATTTGAAAAGTCTGAGCCGAACTTCTTCAAAGGTGAAAGCAGCGCGTTTCATTAGACCTTCAGATATGAAGCTTTATTGAAGAGATAGAATATGTCCTTCCCCAAATTCGGCATTTTCCAGCATTTTTTCAGATTAACACAAACTGCACTCGCTTAGAGGCCACTCAGCATTCCGTAAAACATGATGTGCTTAGTGATTTATTCCCATGAAACTAAACTACAGAATTCAGATGGGAATTGTCGAAAGTGAGTGATTTCACCAATGCGACTGCTTTTCCTTAGCAGTTTTTTTATTTAACTGGCAAATAGCAATATTTTAGATTGTAACATATCAGATCGCAAATATGTTGGTCGTGAGCTCGATTCTTGTACGTTATCCAGTGTTTATTCTCATCAACTCATCAGTGCATTCTTTTCAGTGATTTGCCTCGTGCTGATGCTAATAACCTTCGCCGGACCAGATATTGAGCAAAGTTTCACACTGTTTATGTTTTCGCTATATTTTCTCTCATTCTTCAACTGGTGTTTGGGATCCCTTTTTCCTCCTAACGACGAACAACGTTTACGTGGCATGACCGGATACAGTTGTTAGTGCTCGCTGCACTTCTCATATATAAGCACGAGCTTAGGACATAGTAATCCGGACGTAGCACGCTTAATCTATAAAAAGGGTATCGTGTGCATATGGCTGCCGTTCGCATAAATTTAATTAACTATGCCGCTTACGTCATTTTTCATCGGACAAATCTAGTATCTGAAAATTTTTTAATCCCTTTGAACTGGGAATTTCTAGATGCCAAAGTCTGAGTAAGTGCACGAGTGCACGAGTTTTAATCTCATGCACGTGAAAAAGACCAACATGGAAGGATTAACCAATTATGCGGTTCAGTTAATACAAAATTAGGAGTCAAGGAACTTCACTATGAAACGATGATAATGCCGAATAATGCACCAAGTGCTCACGCCTAAATATTTTTATGAACACTCTGAGACCATGACTGAACAAAGTGCTCCGTGAACCAATGCACTCACCCTTGCTTCTTTGTTCGCTTCAAAACTCGCTTGCTGGGGCTTCAAAAGCGAGAGAAAAAAGCATTTTTAGCCAGTAAAAGGCGGCAGGCATCAAAAGACATTTCTTGCTCCTGTTCAAGTGACTGCGACCACTACAAGGTGGAAAGAACAAAAATAGTGTGGAGGAGGTGAGGAGAGGGAATGCAANGGGGGGGGGGTGAGGGAATGGTCGATGCTTCTTGATCACAATCAATGCGAATTGTTGCGTTCAACAGCGGTACTTTAGCAGCCGTTGAAGGAGTTGAAGGGGTTGATGACATTGCATAACTTAATGAAAAAATTCCAGTGGCAACAATATCACAAAATTTGATGCCTGCATGGCGTGGTGAGAATTTCATTTCGGTCTTCGCCGTCTTCTTTCCGGGTATGACCGGACTAATGGCTGGTACGATGTTCATCAATAATCTCAGAGTAAGCAGAATCGTTTTTCGATAAACCGTTTCTGTTCGGAAATTCCACCGCTTTCACAACTGTATTTAATGTGGCTGGAAAGTAGTTTTGAAGCTATATAAGCAAAACCATTTCGTTTCACTTGGACTAGCGAGGGCATTGGCACCTAATGCCTTTAATTATAAAGTTTTATCACTTATGTAACCAGCTGGAGACAATTACATCTATTCATGGAAATGTGCAGCGAATGTAGTGGAATTTCTTTGAGAATTTGTTCAAACGCCGAAATTTTTGATTTCCCCTGATTATATTTTGAAGGCTTTTTTTGAATCCGCATTTTCTGTTGGCTAAATTAAATTCTTGTCGCATCATCTGTCATTACCCAAACTGCGCATAGAAAAGAACTTGAGGAATGATAGCTTTAGTTTTAAGGATCCAGCAAGGGATGTACCTCTTGGTATGTTCACTTCGATTGGTGTCTGCTCGCTGTTCAACCTCATTGCTGTATTCATATCTGGAGCTACAATGCTTCGCGATGTTTCGGGACTCTCGTTACCTGTTTATGATAATATCACGCATCAATGGAAAACGTATCCGTGTGCAGCAAATTTCTCTTGCAAATATGGGCTCATGAATTTCTTCCAAGTAATGCTTGCTCCATTTGCCTACTTCCAAAGAGAGCTGGTTGACACTATTTGCCACTGCTATGCCCTGAAATCTAGAGTGTGCTGATAATGTTGTTGGCTAACACACTTCAATATTTCTTCCATAAGCTTTATTCACTCGCCAATCGTCTCTTATATAATAATAGTTTGTTCCGCTGAGAGAGACTGCATTAATGAGCAATTTTCCTGAATGCAAAACATTTGAACAGATGGTGTAATTGAGAAAAATAGTGCTGTGAAGAATAAGAAGAGACGAGGGATTTCTCACAGGATTGAGCCACCGGATTGTGTCCAAAATGAAAGAAGGGACAATGGGATTATCAAAAGGCGGTAATATCGGAGAAGAGTAATAATGCCTTGAGAGCGACGAACACCACCATGACATAATAAATGACTTCAGTATGATAAATCGGTTTGTAAAAAATTTGTATATCTGAAGGAAAGGTGATCTCCACCATCTCATTGTTTTTTTGCCTACAGAAAAAAAGGATATCTGTCGGCTGATTAAAGGCAGTACCGCCTTTAATCATCTCCTTGTGCGAAAGCAAATGCGTGCAACTCAGTCGTCCAAAAATTTACATAGAGAAATCAATAAGGGAAGATCCGTATATGAAATATATTGCAGTTGGTAGAAAAGCAGATCGGCAGATTCTTTGTTCTAGTGCCTATTAAAGCACCGGTGATTCAGGTTGCTGAGTTGGAAGCCGCATGGGGCCCACTAATAATAGCAGGAATATTTGCGATGTCACTCAGCTCTACAATGACCAATCTTGATAATGGGCCTCAAATTTTTCAGGTTTTCTTATGCTATTCTTTTAAACTAAAAATTGTGCTCGTAATTGAACCGAAAAAAAAACTGAAAGCAAAATGGGTTTATCTTGTGAAATAAATGAAGGAGAATATATTAATAGCCGAAAAATGAAGTTCGTTAATCTTGATCACAGGCTGCTCACTCACTTTAAGTTAATAAGTCTTAGTTAAACCTTTTACATAAATTTTACTCTTCTTATATGGCTGCGTCCGTCTTACAGTTATTCGCCACGCAGATTGTGCTGCGAACATATTTTTTAAAATGTTTTCGCTGTCAAAATTTCTGATTGATTTGGCGTTACAAAGATCGGCGGTCGATGCTCGAACCGTACCAGTGAAACTCCGCTCTGATAACGCGAATAACTGATCATCAAACAAGATTGGTTCTTTGTACTGAAAGAATTAGCGACAACCTAGGAAATAATCCCCAAATGATTGTCGGAAGCGATAATGTTTGTATTGGGGACAGCATTGCCTAAGATCTTTGCTTCTAGGATGCTGCAAGCAACTGAAATATGTAAAGGATTTTATTGTCGTGCCCATTCGTTTACTGCTTTTCCGCTAGAGGATCCTCTTTCATGCTCGATATATACATGCCATAATTCGCATCATTGTTCATAATTTTTGAGGCAATTTGCAAGGATCAGCTCTTCCCATTCGTGAAGTATTTCTCAAAGGAATACGACCTAAACATTCCTCAAAGAGCATATATATTTTTCGCTGTTATTACGATGGGTATCATTCTCATCGGTTGGTTTTCCGTTTGTCTGCAAACATTGCCACATTAAAGCACTAACGACTGTTCTTTCAGTGTTGCCTTGAATAGAAGTGCTACAACTGCATATTTATGATTGTGATCCCTATGGAAATCTGAGAGAGCTATGACTCTGCTTTTGTATGCTTTCATAAACGCATTACTGTACTGGGGAGTTTGCATCTAGCAATTCAATTTCGATTTTCCGGACCTACTGTTCATGAGGGAATGCTGTGATCGATTTGTTTACACCATTTTTGCTGCGCGACTGGTCGGATGCAAGTCGAAAATCATTCTTTGTACAGTTATTCGGTGTTATATGGGGATGTTCGGCCGCTGCACTTTGAGATGCAGCCAATGAGTTCGCTTGGCGGCCTGAAATAAAAAGTACGCGACGCTTTTTCATTTAATTTCAAACCCTACTGTCTCATATGCAAGGAAATTTAATTTTCTCAGTCCCGCTACAAATGATCTATAAATCCGAAAAGTTTTAGGCTGACAGTGAATGTGCAACCAGAAAACTCGATAATTTCAACGATCCCAAACCACACAACAAATTACTCATTATTGGTCATTTTAGCCATTCGCTTCACAACAAATGCAATTCTGTTTGTCTTCTTGACGGGTTTTGAAACCAAACAAGCGTCGGACTTCTTGCTATCTATTAAACTGTTATGAACAGTCGCTATTTGATTAAGAACTGAGGTAGCCATTGATCGGGACTGTCTGTCTCACACCTTACGGTTAAATTCGGCGTGTAGCAAACTTTCCAATGAAACAATATGACACAAAAAGCTTGCAATATCGACATGCTGCTAACCGATGGTCCACTTCTGTCTGTTTATTTCCATCTGAGGTGCGTTGATTCTCCTCTCCATTTTTATATCCAGCAGATTATTCCACTTACTTGATAAACACCAGAAATTCTCTGTGACAATGCTCACTTCTCTCTTTTTTGCTGCGTCGAATGTGCGGCGTATTTGTTGCTATTGTCTTTTTTTTGTATGTTTCGACCGAAATGAATAAGAATACACCAAAATACATCACGGCAGTTTTTGTCACTACGATGGTATGCCAAACTGTATTTAGTCAGCAAAGCAACAGTCTAAAAACGATATATTTAAGCAGTCAACAGAGTATCAGGCACGAAGAGCATCCATTCATTACAGGCGATTTAAATATCATCAACGGCCTCGTGTCGAATTTATTTCTCGCAGTTTACGCATGTGTCAACTATGCATGTTTCGATGCCTCATTTGCTAAGTCACCAGGTGAGGTCTCTTCACTTCCAAAACCGCACCACTTGATAAATTTATAGCAGATTATCACTTTGTGAAATTCAATAACAATAAATTCATTTGATTTAAATTACGTCGCATTGATCGTTTGATTGAGTAATTCTTTCACATAAAATTATGGAAAGTTCTTTATTCAATTTATTTAGCATCTATAATTGCAGTTCAAGGAACTCATTGTGATTCCCGTTTTTCGTCGGTCAAATTGAAATCCATCCAAATATTGTTCAGATCAAGTGATATTTGCATTGTTGAAATGATTTATGCTTATGGACCAAGTGTGTTCCTATAATTCCTTTTTTGCTTCACTAATCTGAGCTTAAACTACAAAAAAATGTCTTAAAGTACCTTAAAAGAACTATAGCGTTCAACTTAAACGGATCATTCTAGCAGCGATAAAAGAAGCGCAGCATTCCTTATGCTTTTGGGCAGAAAATTCGAACAGATAGATATATGTGATGAAGACATACGATAATTTACCATATCTGTTTGAACAACAATATCTGGTGTGTTTTTTCACAGTAATCCGATTAGGAGTTTTGTCTGGCAGGGAGGAATTGCTCAAAGAGCTTTCTTTCAGCAGGTAGCTGCCCCGTTTATTGTGAATCTGTTCATCTCGTCTTACATTTTATTTAGATGGGTACTTGAATACTGTTCATGAGCCTTCCAGTCCCTCTCCCCACTTTTCCATCTGTGGTTTTGCTGCTTCAACAAGACGTTTTAAGGATTCCGCCCATCGTTCCGTTTCTATAATATGTGGCTTTCGTTGGCTAGCTCTGCACTTTGTATTATTGTTATGTTTATCATTTCATCGATTTCCGCTTTGATCATTTTCGCCTTCTTTTTTCTCGTTTTTGTCTACATGAACCACAGACATATCGGTAAGAGTTTGATGAATTCTTTTCATTTCAATTTCAAACGAACTTTAAGTCTGATTCACCGCAAATGCTTGGATTAATTGATTTTTGGATTACAAATATTACTTGATCTCTATATTCGGATCCGTGGCTAATGAACAAGCTCGACGTTTCGAATCCCTCATAATTTTCGAAAGACAATCACTTACTGTAGCTTCCTTTCATGAATGTAAATAAATGAATGAGTTCATTTACGGTAGTTCATTTACGGTATATTTATTTAAATATAAACTAGTAGGAATATTTAACGTAATAGTGACTTTCAAATATACAGTGTTAATGAAGACTTGTATATGCTGACGACCATATGCAAGAAGGCGCACGATTTCTGCGGAATATTGCATACATTGGTGGCCGTCAAGGGCATGAAAATGAATAACAATGAAAGGTCACGTGTAAAACTCAGCGCTGTGGAATACCAATCTTTATCACTCGGCCAACTCTCATTCTTGTGATGCTGAAATATACTGGAGTTTCCATTAATACTAGCATATTTCTCCGTACTCAAAAAAGTTCTGCAATGTCATCAGCTCAATTCATAGTAATCCTCTTAAAGTTTTGTATTGAAGGTTATCAGCCGGTCTAATTTTACCGCAAAAATTTTGATAACGGCATCATTCATATTCGATAATTTTTCACCTCAATTTTATGATGCAAGGCTGCAGATAAAAGTTTTATTTTTTAGAAGTCAATTGGGGCTCCTCGATTCAAGCGAATAGTTATCGTGTCGCATTGACAAGTCTTTTAAAGTTGTCGAACATCGAAGAGCATGTGAAGAATTATCGGCCACAAATCTTACTCATGACCGGAAATCCAGCAGCTCGCTCTACTCTGCTCGATTTTGCATATAGCATCACTAAAGACAACAGTCTTCTAATTGCCGCTCACGTTGTACCGGTAAGACCTCTTCATAGTGGATTTGTTATTAATTAATTATAACTCTTATTTTGCTTGAATGAAATCGATAATTTCGAAAAACTTCCTCGAACAATTACAGTAATAAAATGGAACGCCAAATATTTCAGTATGCCCCTTGTGAACGTTTATTCACCGTAGTGCAACGGTTGGACGTGCAGATAACAACGTGGCTATTGGCCAATAAGATCAAGGCATTCTATTTGCCATTTGCCAACGAGAATGTCCGTTCTGGTGCACAACATTTGTTGCAAATCGCTGGCCTTGGCAAACTACGACCCAACATTCTGATGCTTGGATTCAAAAGTAATTGGAACCAAAGAGGAGCTGATGGTCTTCAGGCTACGCTCGACTACGTTGGCATAATCAAGTTTGTCCTTTTTTGGCAGGTGTTTCTTAGAAAAAAAAATGAGAGTTATAAGACAATGCAATGACGTAATGAGTGTTTGCTTAGAATGAAACATGTTTATGTGAAAAGAAAAACATAAATGAAATAAATGGAACAAATAGAAGCGTGACGGAATTGCATACGTGAGCTGCATGCCGTGGTATTCATGAGATGTTGAGATCAGCCTCTAATGATCACGTAGTCTTTAGCACCTTATTTGTCACTTAACAGTCGTTCTTCACGTATACCCACCGAAAATAAGCCTTTCCAACAAAAAGCGTTAAGCACGGAAAGCTCTTAAGCAACGTTCCCACTGCATTCTAGAACGCATACGTGATCACGAATAAGCAACAAGTGACTTTAAATTCAGAGATGCGTTTGAGAACAATTTCGGTGTTGGTATTCTTCGCAACGGCAACGAAGGATTCGATCTAAGTGAGACACTACTACAGCTGAATGTTTGTGATATAACAGCGTTAAAGCATCACAGCAGCGAATCGGCGAGTGGGTCACTGCGCGGAAGGTGGTGTTCATTTGGTCAATATTCAGCGCTTTAGAATACACACACAGATTATAATATAACTGCAGTGATGCAAACTATGAACATCCAAAATCGAGTTTTTCCGTTATTTATCATTTCCGAAATCAAATTTACATCGAAAATTTCGATATTTTGATTTTCGAGAATCTTCTATAGCCGACTTCCGAAACACTTTCCGAGTAATATCAAAACTTTCTTGAAGGATTCGAAGAGAATAGTTCTATTTCTGGTGCGTTTTAATTCTCACATCTTCCAATGATTCCCACCTCCACTTCTAAAGAAACTAAAATAGAAGAGCTTGTTCACTGTAGAGATAACGGCGGTTTTTTGGATATGGATCATATAAACGGTGAGAGTTCCTTCAATGACTCAATAGATTCAAGACGATCGAGGAGAGAGGATACCAATTTCACCGATGTCGACAGTGGCTATCACGTCGATCTTGTCAAGACAAGTATAATTTCATCTGTTATTTGCATATACACCGTAATTTTTGTGGCGCTGGCATAGGAAATTGCTATTCGATTATAGTATATCCACGTTTAGCATCATAGATAATTGAAGGAAGTATATGTTAATTCAAAGTGATTGCTTAATTTATGTGTGTAAGGAGGAAAATGTTGATTCTGCGCTTTGCAAAAGATAGACCTTGTTTGGCTTGAGGTCATTGTGGCCAGATTGCTGAGATTTTTTGATTGTGCTCTTCTGGATGAGCACTCACTACTCAGAAGTAACAACGGGGCTCTTATTAGTTGCCTTGTACGTAGCTTTAGAGGTTCGAAAGTTTAGAAAGACTGTGCTACCACAGAAATGTTCAGTGGAGTAATTTGAAACCATGATTCGAATTACTTTTCCGCTTCTCATCTCCTTTATTCCTTATTGTGCCTGTAAGCATTTGTCGCTAATAACCTAAAGAATTATTGCGACGTTACCTTTCAGAACATATATTATGCAAATTTTTACCAATAGGTGCTATAGGAGCATTTAATTTCAGACAGTGAAACACGTTAACAATGGAAACAATATTCACTGACTGTTGCAGATACAGTCTATCGGAGAACAACGAAATTCTTCGCTGATAGCGTCGTTTTCAATAGCGAAAAAAATCGGAGCGATGAGGACTTGAAGAATTCTCTCTCGAAGAAGCGTGGATTAAAGTACGCATTGATGTTTATTAATTACTGCGGTCATAACCACCTGAAATAAATGAGTTAAGGAGGATTTTCGAACAAACTATGCCGTCCCAGTTCTTCCGGTTTCCATTATCTTTGTATTCCGATTTCAGTTCGGTTGCTATGTCGGGTTCTGTTTCGTCTCCACTGAGAATCACTCAGGCAAAGAAGCATATATAAGAGTGCTCTTGAGAATGGAATGGAACCGTCTCCGCAAGAGCTTTCTTTTGCACGACTTTTACAATTCTTTATTCGAATAATTGCAAATACGGATTAATGCCATTAAAGCATAGGCAGTTGAGAGGGCAGATGTTTCATGCAATTACATGTAATTTATTTAACAAAACTTCTTATCTGCTTTTATTCGTTACTTTTCATTTGAAAGTGTTGCAAGAGGTCTCAAGAGAGAGTATAAAGTTTGGCTTAAAACTACAACCTTCACAGAAACATTCACAACGTCTGCATTTGTGATGTGTGGTGAGAGGTTCTGTTTGGAAGCTAAATAAAACCTTGAATAGGCTATCTTTGTATCTTTATGCTTTCTCCTGTTATCTTTGCTGATGAGCTAAAGCATCGAATTTCCTTTTCCTTCGACATCCGATGTTGACAAAAATCTCCATATCTTCGCTCTTATTTAAGATTCCTTTTCGATATGTACGTATGTAAGCGTATTATCAAGATCTTAGAGGAATAGGGATTCGGGCACTCCGTTTAAGATGGCGTGGTATATACTTTTACATTCGTCGTCGTTGCGCATAGACGTAATATAAGATGTGGTGATGCAAAGCATGACATTACCGAGCCGTTTTTGTTTTGCAGGACTGGTATTCTAACCGAAAAACAAAAGAAACTAGCCGTACAGATGAATCGTTTCCATCGAAAAGTAAAAAATGGCGTTATTGATGTTTGGTGGCTTTATGATGATGGCGGTGTTACACTACTAATCCCGCATCTTCTCCGACTACCGAAAGCTTACCTGGAGGTGAGTACAATTCACATAAGAATTGCTATAATCGTAGCTATTACCTGGACTACTTGGAGAACCCATTCAGTGATAAACGAAGGAAGGGAGGAAGCTGGATTCAATCTATAAAACATTTCAATCGTGGCAGGAAGCTCCAGATATAGAGAAACAGCTTTCTCTCATGTATCATACTTTTTGTCTGCTATCATGATTGTAGCTGCCTTATTTCAGCATGCACTATAACGCTTGCCCACAAGGAATAATGAGACTGCAAAGAGAGATTGAAAGTTGCCATGCTGAAGAAGTGAGTGCTTCGTGGGAACTTGGGAACACGTAGTCACGTAAAGATAGCTTATTTGGGATGGACATGCTCGATATACCATTTTCTGGGCGAATCACGCTAAATTCTCAAATAATATGAAGCATATATTGAGAGCCATTAACGGTTATTCACATCGGCAATGTTATGTGTTGCCGATTTCACTTCACCACAGCAGCACCCTAAAATTGTTGTTTTAATAGAAAGATTGGCCGATAAATATGTTATGAAGAGTTATAGAGGAAAATTAACGAATTTCTTTTTGAATCATCTGTTATCAAGCATCATTATTATGAACACTTTGTTGATTTTTTAATTGTTCTCTCCTTTCTTGCTTTTTCCTGTGACGTAATCTTCAGTATCTTGTTTTTAGCTTAATGCTTTCTTGATGAGGATATATGTCTGAGTATGGAAATAATTATTCGTCCACAAGCAAATCACTAACGACGACATATAATTTTAGGGTGCTAAGCTACGTGTATTCACACAAGCAAGTTCTCAAGCATGCACACAAGCCGATGAGAGAAATATGGCCGCAATGCTGAGCAAATTCCGCATCGAATACTCGGATGTGCGGATTATTCCAGACATTAGCAGGCCACCTAGCCCATCAACGTTAGACTTATTTCTCAAGCAGCATTGCTTCGCTACCTTCCTTTAGTCAGTTTTTGTAACTCTCACTGGCTTTAAGCCTGATGTTCGAGTGGAAACACTACTTTCATCTTATACCACAATTGTTACTCACTTCAATTACGTCTTTTCAACTCTACTACGAGGTGCAGAGATAAGAGCTGAGTATTACGTGAACGCGTATTGTTTCTTCTCACATCTTCATCAGGCCATACTAACTAACCTTTGCCAGTAAGTGTTGAAGCGGTTTTTCATGTGTCGAAGCTCATCTCATCCTGCATTTCAATTCATTTGGGTTATTCTCACCTTTTCAACCATCCTTCAGATGACTGCGAACTGATAATGATCTGACGCTTAGTTTGGCTTTGCTTTAGTCACCACAAATCTTGGACGATTGGAATTGTTTGTAAACGTACTTGCACTGGATTATTCAAATGTAAGCCCTGGTGTTTTAATTCTAGGTCAGTGTGTGGTAAATTTCTTCCCAGTTCTTATTTTGCTGTTCAGTTTACCTTTTCTGCCCGACGTTAGCTTATTTATTATTTCCAGTTGTTGTTGTATCCTAAAGTATATTGTTTGCTGCCTTTTAGTAAGAAGAACAGTTTATGAATGAACATTTGGTTAGGAATCCCTGATTGCAGGATACGCCATTTCGAGGAGATTATTGAACCAATGCGCGCAACAGGAAACAATTGTCGGTCAGGATTGATCACTGATTTTGATTTGAATTCTCAGAAATGCCGAACTTTCCGACAACTGAGAACAAAAGAATTACTGCAACAACATTCGAACAATGCGGATCTCATCGTTATGTACGCCTTTTGCATCATAATTTTCATTGCATTCTTAGCACTCCAAATTTGGTAGGCGTCGACTGAAAGTGTTATGACCACAGATTGTTTATATGACAGATTATTATTTATATACAAGGATGAAGCTCGAAGGACGAGTTGGAGCTATGATACCATTTATATAAAAGTGTGAGGTGGAGGAGGGAGACATAAGACAGACCGGATTCGAATCAGTATGTGTATTCAATCAACCACTGCTGTGTGCATCAGCACTCGTTTGTGCCACATCAAAAATATGTCGATGTCTCAGAGCCATAACATTGCTCAATGCATAAAAAACAAGTGCTCACTTATGATTTTATTTAATTCAGCCAAGAAACGCCAATTAAACATCGCATTTGATTCTCTTCAGTGACCACAAAGATGAACGAATATCAGAAATGTACGAACGCTAACATAAAGTTTTTACTCTATCGAATGCAACAAAGTGGGAACTCACAACAATTTAGTGGTGTGAATTTATTGATTTTTAACGGCTTTTTTAAAAAATTGAAATACCTTCATGATCCCCTTTTCTTAATTCTTTCGTTTATTCATAATTGTCTCATACTCTTGAAGACAGGCATGCACTTGAATACGGACTCATTTCGGACAGAAGAACCTACTAGAATGTCTTAGAAAACTGAAACTTTCCAGACTGTGAACACCCTTTGAATATTACTTCATCCTCAAAGAGATCTTTCAAGAACGTTCCATAATATCCGTTTAAAAGCTCCGAACTCCTAAAGTTACACAGAGCATCAGTATTGTTAAGTTTAACACTCCGTTACGCATAGGAATGTTTGAATCTTCGTCCAAATGAGACGTGAAAAGCGAAAATGAAGGCAATGAAAAAAGCGAACTCTCCAACGTTTTCTTCGAATACAGCGAAAAACAGAGCCCCTGGAGTTATTAATCAACAAAAAACACGGTATCGGCTTGTTTTGAGCCGATACCGCCGATACCAAAGCCTCCTATACCCACCTCATTCCTTTTCCTTCGTGGATTTGCATATGCTTCATCGAATCTGGAGAATCTGAGGTGTCTCCTTATTTCTTCCTTACGAGCGCATATTGCAGTAGCATGTTCATCTAAGCGATTGAGTTGCATGAGTTAGGCAGTCGATGACGACATTATTGTCCAAAAATGTCAGCATTTTTATCGCAGTCATCAGAAATGATTTTTTTTTCAGCACCTTACCTGTACCTCGATTAGAGATTAACAGCTGTCTATATATGGCGTGGTTGGACCTAATGACAAGAGATTTGCCTCCCGTTCTAATGATTCGAGGCAATCAAACGTCTGTTTTAACGTTCTACTCCTGAACTGCGCCACTTTTCAAACGATCTATCCTCGGAACAGGTATTTGCTTGCAAGCGTGAGGACTGCATGTAATTAAAATGTCGAAATTTTTAGGCTGGCTCATTGCATACTGAAATGTTTCGATTCATTTGTGCTTGAAATTAACGGATTACAAGAGAGATATGTCATATACGTACAAGGTGAACTGTGCTGTATTTTCAGTTCATTTCAATCTAAAAAACACTTCGTTGACTGAAACCTTCGCAGTTTGAAGAGCGAAGTGGCTGCGAGCGTTCATATGTGAAAACCGAGTTGATAAGCCAGATAACGAATTGATGGTGTTCTTCTTTGAATACCTAGGTCTGATGGGACCAAGATTGAACCATTTACGTACCCATAATTCTGAGCTAACTGAATCCATATCGTGGCTACTCGATTTCCATCCGATGCGCTCGTAGCAGCGATGCCATTTGATAGGGTGATACGTGAGGCTTGAGCGTTGCAAATTTCGGTTGGCCAAAATGCAGTTGGACTTTGAAAAAGGCGGGGTCAATGGCACGTCCCCTCGCTTCCCTTCCCCATCTCTCTCTCCTCTCCCCGTCTTCCACACTCACACGTCCCCAGAAACCTGCGCATAGCTTTTTATTCTCCAAAAACTTAACTACTATAAGCTTACGGCTGAGCTATTAGTTTACTCGATGATAACGCAAACAGCCAATTAACGCATATTTTGTACGTTAGATGTGCTGCACGCTATATTTTTGTACAGAATAGGCTGTAGGAAATAAAAGCATTTACAGCACTGCAGTCTATTCATCCGTCCCACAAGTTCATGCGCAGTTTACAAAGTGATCGCATTCTTTATATATCTTTTCTTTAGTTCACATGTCTGGCGACAGCGAATAGCTCAATGTATCATCTCTAAGTGTTTTTGTTTGAGTTTTGAATAATTCTAACTTTCTGTGATATACTTACACATATTACATGTTATCAAATTATAAAGCAGACTACTGTGCACAAATATTCTATGCATCTACAAAATTTTCCAAGCTGTTCAATATTGCGACGCTACAAAGTTTGTTGGCGAGTTTTTCAAAATATTGCTGCATAGCCTTCTGTTTAGGAACAACTTGCTCACATTCTCACTGATTTCTTTAATGTCGAGGAAAGCGCATATGTGGGAGAGGATCTATCATGGGAAAGAACATGCTTCCTTGTATGCTTCGCTCTCCGTACAACTAGTTGCTTCACAATGCGACTTCTTAGCTTTGTTTATTTTCGCCTCGCCCGCATGATTCTGCCAACCACTTTCATCGACTTCTTCCCCTTGTTCGTTTAAATGTGCACCGTAAAAAGTAAGTGTCAATCAGCCAAGCACTATACTTTGGCTCAATTGCACTCAACACAAATATTTCGTGAAAATTTGTATTGAAAGTTTTGCAGTACTTTTGCAGAATTGGCAACTGTGAGCTACTCACCCCCTTTTGCAGATTTGCATCTTATGTTTATCTCTCGGGTAGTTTCATTTGGGACCGCTGTGAAACATTCGGTCTTGAATTGCGAAATTCAATGAATATAATGGACGTCGCAGATGAAACGACTTTTCCGGAAATCTGTATCTGCGGTCGGTTAGGCCAGTCAAAATATGAAAAAAAAAAACTTTCATCATCTCATTATGAGAAATTCGACTGGCGGTTCGCCCTCTTCTGCTGATAGATCGTTTTCTGCATTGCACTTCGGGACTTGCGCTGCACAAGCAGGACATTTCTGAGAACCCGGAACCTAAGTGCACTAAAACAGCAGAGTAACCATTTACTAGCACCTGCACATTATCAGAAGGAATTTGTTATAGCTTGCGGTACACTTTCAAACCTCTCCATTCCAGTTTTTCATCTAGTTTCTCCTCAAAAATCCTGAGGCAGAAACTAAAAAACAAGCATCGGAATCGAAGAACTCTGAATCGGAATTACTGTACAGACCTAGTGAGCAGTGAACATTTGCTAGCCATTCAGCGAAGGCCTACTGTGAAGTTTTGAAAATCACAGCAATGAATAACCCTCTCCTCAATCCATCAGAAGGCTGGAAAATTGTGCAAGGCTAAAAGTGGTGTCTTACCAAAGGTTTCAGAAGAGGTATGCCTCTCCTATATGTGCCTTGTCCTCAGTTAAGTGCTACAAGATCTTGGAAGGTTTGTACTCCTTGAGTTCTGCTGTAAACAGCACAATATCTGGTCCCTTATTCTAGCGCATATAACCATGGCCTGGAATTCACAACTTTTGCATTGATGTATATTAATTATGTCTATATTACCCTATATTACCCTTATTTTATGCTATCCCGGATGTTATATAGGTCATCCTTTGCCTCTTCTTTATTTATCACTAAGCAATCGCCAAAATGAATTCCAACAGAGAATCGAGCGAATTATTCAAGTAGATTTAAATGAGTGAATGTATTCCACTGAAATGCGCAAATGAGTTCGTACCGATGTTGTTGTTTGCTCATCTTTATCAACGGAAAGACGCACAATGCGCCCTTTATTGTTTGGTTCGTCGATGGAGAACAAACACTCGGACCAGTAAATTCAGAATAAGTGTGGAAATCTGCAACACAGAGTGAGATGAGATATTCGCCTTTGGACAGCAATGCATAATGCAGTCATATTTGTGTCTAAACAGAATTTGGTGACTAAGTGGTAAGTATTGCCCGATATTGTGCGTATATCACCTCCTTTTGGCCATGCGAACACGAACGACCTTTCGAACACTCATCGGTCCTTTCAAAATGCGCTGCTTTTATGCCACCGGTATCGCAATCAGCACCTTCAGTTACCTCTTTGTGCATTTGCTGCTTCGAATGTACTTCAACTCGCTTCAAGAGCCATGATACAGCTCACATATTGTGCTACTTGTCCTATGGGAAATAACACCATCACGGAATAAAGATATACGACAACGCACTCGGCGTATTCCTCTTTCACTAGGCGAGAATGACGGTCAAAATCGACCGGTCGTGCATGACCAGCCGATCCTTTCGAGTATTTCCGACCTCTACGCCTAAATTTAACAGCCTGAATAAGACTTGCTAGTCTCACCTCAAATTTGCAGTCTCACGTGGAAATGAGGATAAATTCAAGTTGCATATTCTGCAGCAAGGGTCAACTCAGGAAGGAAAGATGGCAAATTCAGGTTGCCTTTCTCACTGCGCCAACTTCAAACGCAGTATAGGTGCAAGCTGGGTGGTCGATGCAAGTTGCTGCAGCTTACCTTTTTGTAAGACGCACTATCTTATTGTCTCAGAAACTATAGAACGCTTTCAATGGCAATTTAGAACTGCGAGCATTCCCCTGCAGCGTTACGCATTGCAACTTGTTGTATGGTCGACCTTCATGTCCCGCTCACGCACATCTTTCAGAACCAATACTGCCCGCAGCTTAACTCGCAGTTACCTTCTCAGAGGCTTCTACTTGCGCAGGGAATCTCCTCGGAAGATATGCGCTTTTACATTCCATACGGTACCTTTCACCTCATCAGTCGTAGGAACGTGATCCAAAAATGACCCAAGAATATCGGCGATTATATCCATAAGGTGATAGAAGAAAACGATTAATGTTTTAGGAACACGACGATTTGACGGTTCTTACTTACATTTTTACACTAACGAAATTCCGTGGCAACAACACATCGGCGGTGTTTTTCGAACATAAGTTCTACAAGTATTTCCCGATTCTTCTCCCCTTAACTCCTGTCTTCTCACCCCTTCCCCATCGAACTCTCCCGATTGCATTAAGGGCAACATTCAATAGCATTGTTGACAGTTGTGATTTTGGAATGAACTAAATCTCTGCGTATGAAAATCGCAGATGTCCCTATTATAATTTCACTTATTGAAAACAATAATGACAGAAATAGAGAAACCGCGTTGGTGTCACAATAAATGTGCCGTAAACACCGTGAAAGGATTCATCAAGCAGGACGATAGTAACATAGGCAGTCAGCTCGCCCAGCAGAGGAGAACTCGAACAGTGTTGCAACTGCTTTTGTATGCAATGTAAATCTTGAGGGGTTTTGCCGAGTACCCTTGATACTGCAACGAAGTGCAAAGACGACTACAACAAAGCGTCCAAAGCGCAGTGCAATGCGACGTCATGGCAACGCACATGCATACATATGTGCATGCGCGCATGCGTGCGTGTTTGTGTGGATGTGTCTATGAGCGCGCGCTCACATGCATATGAGTATGCGATTGTGTATTTTCAATTGAGGAAACACATAAAGTAGAGCCACGAGATTCGATGCACATAAAAGGGCGACAGCTGCATATTAACAGCCGAATAGATGCACCAGATACAAGTAGAGTTATAGCCACTCCTGAAAATTTGCAAACATTTTGCAGGTGCTTGAAGCGAACGAATAGTTTGCAGAAGTGCGCTTTTGATGATTGCTCTTGCTCGATTCGATCAAAGTATCACCGTATTACTGCATATGCTATGCTATTGAAACTAGCTGAGCCGATTGATGAAAATTTTTGCGTGGAAATCGTATTGGATTTCCTCTCCATTCATTCAGTTAATAGGTGGAAAATGTTTTCTGAAAATTGTCTGAGGTGATCGATGAACGTCGGTCAAATCATTATTTTTATTTACGTTTTCCCTTTCATTATGAGGTTGGAACAACATTTTATGTAAAAATTTACGTATTAATTAATAGAGTCCATTTTGATTTGTGTGCTATATTTATTGATGTGTTTCGGACAAAATCCCACAATATTTCATGACAAGCACAACATGACGTTCCATTTAAAAATGGTGGAAAAGCGGTTTAAGATTCCTTCAAATTGCTTCCACGCTCCCTCAGATGTGTAATCACTCGAAATGAATTTCAAATGAGCTTCTCTGTGCTGGATTCAGTTATTTATTGTGTTAAAATAACTTGTCCAATCGTTTCATAAAACTATTCACGTATTCACTGCTTCATTTCCAGCAACCCTTGTACACTACTGGGCACCATATGTCTGGCACATTTGCATAAACTCTGCACTTCGCGACTCGAAAGTGTCTCCCGAAGTGTAAAGGATGTAAAAGGCGGAAATAAAGCATCGAGTCTTGAGGATAATTTTGCACCTGAGGACAAATTTTATGGAAATATAGACAGCGACACCGCAAGTATCTTTGGCAAAAAAGACCAACCAACGCCATGAAACTCTCTTAACATCGAATGCAGCCATCTAAAGGCTTCAGATTAGGAACATACGGCGATGACGAAGTAAATTGAAAGCAGTAACCTAATTGCAGACGGTTGTATTTTATGAGGACGATCACGCCGGAGAAATAAAAGCTGTCAGAGAACGGTGGATTCGTCAATCCATCTGTCAGTTCCGGCGGAGTTGAAGACAGCGTTTAATTACACGGACCACTCGTTTACCTGATGCATTAACCAATTTAATAACACACCAACTTTGTGATCCCTCTTTTTGTTACCTGATCAGTGTACTGCACAAACAACCGACAAATGTTGTGTTGGATCAGAAGACTAACCAAGAATCGTGAAATTCCATGCGAACTGATTTCCTCCATCCTCTCCCCCTCGCCCAACCAGTTGACGCAAAATCTTGTGTAAACGCTTTACTTGAGGCATTAGCATTATTAGCATCCACCAGTGTCCTGTCCACCGTTTCTGCACGGTTCTCACAATTTTTCGAGCCGCTGGATGTCATTCAGAGTAAAATTATCCGCCACTTTCGACGATCTGCCAGTAAAATGCTGCAAATTGTTGCTATACTCTCGGATACAAAAGTCGTGCAAGAACGCTTCTGTGTAATCTTAGAAGTGGAATTGCTTATAGCAGTAAAATCGTTTGGCGGGACTTTGAAAATAAACAGCTGCTCAACACTCTCCCCTTCTCTTCTGCTGTCATCTAACTCCCTCCCATCACCATCAAAGCACACTGGCATTGCGAATTTACAGATAATTTAAGGCAGGATATATATTTTCGGTACTTTACGATCTATTCATCGTAAATGCTCCCCGAAAATATTGCCAGCTGACAGCGATGATGAAATGAAACAAAAGGCTGCGCTGACGGAAACATCTCTTCATAAATCAGTGCTGTTCGAGGATGTTGAGAGAGTCCACTAGTATAAATCGCCAAAAAGTGCCTATCACAACGAGAATCTCAAATGCCTTACGAACGACTGCCCTCCGAGTCAGTCGCTCGCTTATCGGCCGTCGTTGTTCGTTATGACCACCGTCGATCGGCCTTACAAAGAATGCGGTCGTTTTTTGCCGTTTATCGGTGATTTCCTATTGATGTCAACTGCTTTGAAACATAAATATTTATTGCGAACATATGTGATGTGAAGATAAAAGTGCATGCAACAATGAGGGTTCGAACTGTCACCATCCAATTTCCGCGTGGAAACTTCTTTTCATAAAGCGATCCTCTCATATCTCACTTCTCGGGATAAAGTCTCATAGGTTAACTTTTTCCACTTCAGTGGGCTTTTTAAATATATGCAGTTATGATGGGATGGAAACGTCTCAGACAATCTAATTTCGATGAAGGAATCGGTGTGCTCGCTATCCGTGCAACATTGGCAGTGTGAATAACAGAGGCAGTGATGCACTTTACCTCATATCTTCGCCAATTATATCTCTCCTCCGCATCCTTCGAATTCAATCAACTTCACTTCTTCACATTTTAACGTCAACTTGGTAAGAAAGTGAAAGTGGGAGTTGCAAAATTTGTTAATTTATTAGCAGGATCTCGCTTTAAAATCTTTAAAATCAACATTTGTTCGATCTTCATTGAATGACATCTCAGTGATATATGTGTGCGTTGCATTAGGGTGTGAGGATAGCATGTATTTTGTGAAAAGAGCTGACGTTCAATGAAGGGAATGCCAAAATACAGTCGGTCACAAGGAATCAGATCAACTCAGAGTTTGCAAAATGTGAAATTCGACGTGTCAGACAGGTTCAATCGGTCCAGGCTTGCTACACGATCTAGCTTCATTTGTTCAACGACAGTTTAGTGGGCATAGCAGCAATTCTGATGTTCATCTGCGAGGCACATAGCGATCAAAAAATGTTAATCGCACAATAAGGAGGTGGTACTTAAATACGGCCTCAATTGTATTTGCAATTTAGAAAACAGCTACTACATATTAGGTTTTTGACTATCCTGCTGTGCACGCTTACATAACGTTAAGCTTCGATGAGTAACACCTCTACATGTTGTCTGTCCGCGCATACAAGCAAATCCATTCTATCGAAGGAGGCGAATGTGAAATGGATGCAAGAAGAAGAGGCCTCTTCTTTTTTGCTCAAGGAACAACTACTTTTCTAGCTTTTATGGGGCAAAATATGAGCAGAAATTAGAGATGAATCGTTCCGAAATGTAAGAATTAGAGTGGGATTTCTTCTTAGCATTCCTTTGGCTTGAGTTGCGCATTCACCCAGCTAATCAGATTTCTACTGATCGTTTTCTTATTGCTTAGTTCATTCTAGCTGATAGCATTTCATTCTCACTTCGAATGGCTCCTATCCCACCGAAAACAGTTTCACGTCGCAATCTTATAATACTTAAGCAAAAAGAGATGAAGAGTGGATAAATGACAATATTTTTTGCAAATAAACCCCATCTTTCATTGTGACGCATTTATGCGAATCGGAAAGTTTTCTGTCAGTGGTAAATATGATTTATGCCTTTGATTAATGGATGCAAAATAAATGAGACAAAGCAATGCGCAACCACGAGGCCGATTTCATCTATCAATTTCCTCAGCGTTCACATTCGACGCCCGATTTAAGGCAACGTCATCGTCGCTTCCGGTGTTGACATAGATTTATACTTAGTTTATAATATCCGATAATCCCCGTAATTCTAACCATCTGATTTAACGATAACCTCTATTGTTGGAATTTTCCATATTGTCCGATCCGTTCGTATCAATTCGGCATGCCGGAAAAATATGTGGAATTTTTGAATTTCGATGTAAATATCCACCGATTCAATGTATCTACCTCATGTCCGAGAAATTTTAGTGGCGTAACTGGGAGATTCCAGCTGTTTGGTTTAATCTGACACATTTAAATTCAAATACAAAAGTAAAAGAGAGTGGAAAAGTAACCTACCATCATTCATCTTCTATCCGGCCATAAACTTCGGTATGTTGAACAAAACGGTCGAATAATTGAAATTTCGTGCCCTCAGGTGGATTATGTAAGACTTGAGATGCCATAAGTCATTTGTTGTAAACCAACAAATGAATGTATTATTACGTTATCGATGAACGCAATTGTGCGATTTGAGGGAGGCAGCGAGAACTCACCGTTTCCATCACACTTGTAGCTTATCCTCCATCGTAACCGTCCTTGTTCTTGAGGCCAGCAACTTATGGCTTAAGCTTCACTTAAGACTTAACCCAATTTCATAGATGGCTATAAACTTTTATTTCGGCGATAAAGCACTATAAACGCTCCCTCAAGAACTTTCTCGTTAGTTTTTATCACTTTATTTAGGTTCAGCATTTGCATAAACTTGAGCGAAATCGTGCTTACAATATATGCAGTAACAATATATGAAGTAAAAGATACTTGTGATAGAATGGGAATATTCAATATGTACTTATAGGATTAGAGTTTCTTTGCGAGAGTTATTGACGTTATGCACTGAGCCAGCTGAGCTTGAACATTAGCCAGTTTGGATTTAACAGGCTGAGAGTATTTCACAGAGTACAGAGCCTAGTATCCTTATGCTTCGAATGGATGTACATCGAGTTGTACTAGAGTGAAATATAGAATGGTTATCAAATTGATGGAGGCCTCACGCGTTGCTAGAAACTATAGATAACCGGGCGGTAACTATTTGGGACGAAATCCACGAACCTAGCATGTGCATTTTTCCTCTAAACACATCACCCAGTAGCAGTAATGTCGCAGGAAGTGTTATATGCTGTTGTTATTCGATCATCACAATGATAAAAATTGTTTCATGGCTCTGAGACAAGCGAAATTAGCTGCGTGCAAATTATTATGAATCAAGGGACATGTTGATAGATTTCCATGGCCTCAGAAGTTCCCGTGGTCTAGCGAGGATCACATCCAATCCACGACGCTATCGTCAAGTTGATACGCTACACTACCTTCAATGGCATCCGAGAAAAAAGCTTGTGCTACAATGAAGAGAGATCCTACGGTAAGGTGAAGTCTTCATTTCTTCTTCCCTCTTAAACACAACAGTTTCCATCACTTTCATGCTCTACAGGCTTCAACTGAAAAATAAGAAGGAAGGTGTCTGTCCGAGGCTGCGCGATATAACGATTTTCATGATAAACAGGTAATCAGGTGATAGTAGTTCACCAAATGAGATTAGAGTGGGATCATGTGGATAAGAATCAACGCCTTTTCGTAATCCTTTAGTAGAGAGCATCGCTACTGTTGCTTTTTTTGAGTGAAACGACTCAGCGAATGGATATTTAGAGGGCATTTTGTCGCCATCGGTTGTTGGAACGATGCAGGAGACGGATGGGAGGGAAAGAGAGCTGAGAGCTGAGCTGAGGCGCACAACATAATTTTCGAGATTGCACGCGGATAAGAAACTGGTCATCGAGGTAACACATCTAAAGGGCACTGACATCCATATTTCACGACTATTTAAACAGGCATTGCCTCTTTGCAGCATTCATAGTCCCATCTCATCAGCCATCATCACTGCTCAGCTCCATTCACCACTTCAGGTACTCATATCCTGAGTTGCTGCCTCTTGCAAATAATTTTGCACCGTTTGCAATATTCTGTTGAATTTCCGCTCTAATATGTTTTAAATCATTCGTTTACATCATAAAATTTTGATGTTGGAATTAGTGGTGTCGGAAGCTCTCACTGCAATAGTTCGAGATTTGCAAACAGAATTGCATGCATCACAAAGTTTCAAGGTGTTTTATCTGCTGTTTAAGAAGGCAATAACATTGAGATGGCACACCATAGCAAACAGTCTGGCACTTACAATTTTAGTCGTATAATCGTAAGATTTCGCACGAAGGTTTTTATGTCCAATGCAAATAGCAGTCGATTAATCAAAACTGCAAACACAGACGGATGAAATCCATTTTTATAGGGCAACCTTCGCTAATAAAAAACACTATTGCAGCGTTGTTTAGTAGTAAATCATGATAAGAAAGGTGGTTTTAGTGTTCACCTGCGGTGGTCCTTGTGAGCGGTACACACCTCGATCCTAGGTATGTGTATCTTTGTTTATTTGCATATCCTGTTCACATACACGTTTAGTACCTATCTAAACGGGCGTAAAATATCTGTGGTCAGATTTATGATTGCATAATGAAACACTTCCTCATTTTACCGAATGATATGAATAGCGGTATAAAGTATCTCATAAAGTTTATCTTCTATCATTCAGCATGCAATGAGGAGTGCCTGCGCACTCTTGTAAGAAATTCACTATTTGTTGGCGATGTTAGAGGGACGTTCCCTGAAGTCCGCCGTTCCGGAAAGAAGCTATACCAATGTAGGAAAATTATGCAATATTTCGTAGTGTGAATCCGAAAATCAGGCTTTTCTGCACCCGGCCAACATTTCTACTAACACTAGCTTCGTTAATATGAGGCAAGTGCGCGCATCTCATTATCAAATCACGATTACAACTTGTCAGTGAATGCTGTGAATCGCGATCGCTTCCGCTTTTTATTGGCGTTGCAAGAGTAAATTATCCCGACAGGTATCATTGATTTGTATCGTTGACCTCAATAATGAGTGTGAAATTATGATGCGCTCCGAACTTCACTTACGTGCGAGGTTTTGATCGAATCAGCACAGTCGTATGGCAACAGTTTACTTCCTTTCGCCTAGTATTTTATGAAACGAATTCTTCATATCAAATGTGCTGATAGCATCTCGAGACCTTTTTTCATTTAAAATTGTTTTTAGTTGCATTTACAAGGCATATCCCTTCAGATCGAACCTAATCTTTAATTACTTTCACAGAGGCTTTTCCTCCCAAAGCAGTTGGTTAGCCTAAAAATGCTTATTTTCTCAACCGACTTTGTTTTGAAGCCTTAATGATGCACCGAACTGAAAATGAAACAGCATTCTCCAGATAAACGACAATTTCCGGCAGTTGTTCTCAATGAAATATTTATAAGTCAATGATGCTTTTCAGTTTAACACGTTATTGCAAACGTTTGCCAGTTGATTTCGAATAGCCCTTCTTGAATTTTTATTCTGCCATACATTCCGATTATTGAATCCTTTTCCATTTTTTGCGAATTACTGTGTCATTGTGGGGAATTTTTATAAAGCTAAATCCATTCCTGATCAAAGGACACTCGAAAGTTACTTCTGCTCCATTCTGTTTAAAATGCTTTTAGAACTGAAATACTGATGTCCCTTAAGAGACAGATGACTGGATGGTTGCAGTATGACCACTTAATCGATATGAACCATATTATCAGCAATATCTGCTGCTTGAAATACTCCTTTCTCTATATATATTTAAAAATGGGATTTTTATTTTGCACAAATTCGACATTTGTGCAATAACCAAGTTCAACTGCCTGGAATCTCTAATGCAGTGCATTCTGTACAATCGATAAAAAAGAATATCCTCAGGTTTTCGTTTTTTTATGTCTACTTTCGAAGAAAAGTAAGAAAGAAAAAAGGGTCAGAAATTCTTGGAAGAACCGACTACGGAACTAGGAAATCTGTATCCAGTTTAAAACACTCTGACTTCCGCCAACATTCCCTCCTCATTCACTTCCAAAAATGTCATGGTTAGTCTATAAAAAACCATTAAACGATCTTCCTACTCGTCTTTTCGTCCTCCTACGATGATCGCTAAACAAAGGGTGTGGGTGATGTGTAACTGAATCTCCGAGTTGATGTTCTCAAAGCATCAGTGAAGCAAGAAGTGTCCGCAATAGAGCATAGATTTACGGAACCTTTATTGGCTACCAAAATATTTATTACATTTCAGACGGATCACGGCGTTTGCTGCTGACCATTTTACAAGTTATGGTTGCACGTTGGACGAATGGTAAATAAAAAGGTTGTGCAAAAAAAGAGCTTTTGTGCTTTCCGATTTCAAACTCTTCGAAATCCTCATCGAAGATACTTTAAGTGATCAAAGATACGCTGAGCCTCTCACTGCGGATCCGACGGTGATCCATTTCTTTTCCAAAATGAGGTAATGATCTCCACAAAACAGAAAAGAATTAACGTATGCAAAATGTGGTTACATTTTAAGGGCAAATAATGAATTTGAAAGCTAGTGCAGCAATGACAAGTGATATGAAGAGCAATACACTTGGCGACCAAGAGATGATCACCGAGTTCACCGAGCTCGACATGAAGCACTTTCGTCGAGTGGCGTTCATTGCGGTTGCTCTCAGTACCGTCACTATGCTCGCATGTATTGTGCTCATGCCTCTCTCTTATCAGTATATTCAGAGGGTACAGAGCACAATGTTCAGCGACATCGATTTTTGTAAGGTAGTATTCATTTGATTGATCGTGAGATTATAAGTAAATGAAAATTTTGAAAATAAAACAATACACTAGCCATTTTTCATCGTGTTGCATATTCTGTTCTCGTTGAACCGAATTCATTTCCTCTCCTATTGTTAGCACCTCGTTTTCTATATGTGCTCAATCATCTATGTTTGAGACATCTCGATGTGATAGATTTTAACATTCTTGGGGGAGCGAAGAGATACTTCCATACGAAAAGAAATGTGCTTTCGTGTGGAGTGCCTTCACTATAACTTATAGGTCTGTATCTCTCTAGCTCGATGATTTCTACCCAAGGGTAAGGCCTCAATAATGTCTCACGTACTGTTTCAGTGCCTGGATCTTGAGCTTGGTGTACAATGTTCACTTGGGGCATGGTTATATCGATAAACGATAGCCGTAGCGGTTTTAACAAAAAAGATCATTTATGTAGTCGTTTAAAGATAAGTTGAATTATTCAAGAGTCGCAATCGTGACTTATGGACCGAAGTGTTGACAGTGCAGCTTGGTAAGGGACAGAAGGATCGTGCTGCACGAACCGCCCGAAATGTCAACGAAAACGGACGATGGTTGTTTGGACATTTCATACAAAATCCCGTGTAAATTTTTGGACATTACTAGGTCAACTTTGAAGCAACAACAATAGCAATCGAACGGATAGTGAATTGTTGAAATAATGAGCATAAAATAATCGCGATTCGTTAAAATGAGAAGTTCAAATCCTCAAACAAATTGTTTTATTTGCTATTGAATTAGATGATGAATGGCGGCAGATTAAGCTCGCTGAAACTGCGTGTCAAATGATGCGCAAAATGTAGTTGAAGCCGAATTCGAGTGAACTTTAGCTTAGCAAAGATCTCAATGGCACAGCTCATCCAAAAAGACATCACGTTTATTCAGACAACTGATGTCATACGTGTTTGCAATTCATTGGTTTATTTGCATAATATTAGGATCGATTTCACAATAACGTGAAACGATAGAGAATGAAAAAGCAATTGAAGCTCGCAGAATCGCATCGCACACGGGTATGAAAATTGTTCGAGTCCATACGGAGTAATAATCTTTTTATTGGAAATTGGCTCATATCGTCATTTGATCCGAACGAGGAAATCGTTAGTAAAAAAAGGAGTTCTTCACGACCCTTCAGCGTTATTCAGATATAACTGACTAAATTGTGATGTCAGTCAAGAAAGAGTTGAATGAATGTTGTTTTTCGTTGCTTAGTATAATATATTGTTCCCATGCACTGCATGCTTCAGTGATAGGAAATAGGCACTCGATCAGGTTTTGAATGTTGCACTGAATGAACTACCGTCAAAAAAATTTTCATTCCCTGGTTATCTCAGGCTGTCTCAGTTTCTCAGTTTAATTTAGGGACAACATGTAAGACAAAAAGCACGTTTCTTCGAGACTATATAGCCTGCTCCTACTGGACACAAACATCGTTGAATTCAAAGCGATTAGATTTTTGTCAAAAACGAACACTTCGTATCCAGCTCAGATGAATGCCTTATCCAGGGATGCAGTGACAGCGCAGAAAGCTTTCAACCGACAAGTACGACGCCAAGCCTATGGTGGAGATCGGGCTCCACCAGCTGGATATGAATCGTTACCGGGCGAGGGTTCGTCAGATAAAGCAGGTGGAGAAGAAGGTGGAGCTGGATACTACGAAGGTGGCACCTCGGGTGGCTCAGCTGCTGGTGGTTCTTCTGGAGGAGCTGAATGTGAGACCTTTTTTAGAAGACTTAGTAGGAGCAAAAGAAGCTGGAATTGCTCGGATTTCATGGAAATTTCCAATTCTTTTTTCATCACAGTTTCTTTAGACGTGATGTAGAGGTGCTCGTATTGTTCTTTTTGCTTCACACTAATCTGCCATTCATCCACTTATAGGTATCTGTTATTGCGATTCATTGAGGGTCTATTTCGATGTAAATAGTCGAGTGTTTCTTTTAAACCTCAAACTCATAGCTTTCCTCATGGAGACTAGTGGCCGACTCCAATATTGGGCTTCACTACAGACTTGTTTGCATTTTCAACTCGAATTTACCTGTCCTGAGATGTATTCCGATGTTTGCTGGGCATTAAGCGCCAAACGAGTCGATTTGCAATCGAATTATAAAAAGGTCTGCTTCCAATTTGATCACCCCAAGAAGAATCTAAATGCCACAGCTTTCAAATTTTTTCACGGCCCCATATAACCGTCACAAAGTAAAACTGAATTCACCTCAAAGCTGAAGTGGCGTTGAAGCAAAAGAGTGATTTCCACTATTTTAGCCAGTAAACAGGCTGAAATGAGATCGATATAAATGGATATATTTGTGCAGACTTCGTGGTCATCGCATATGGATCAGGGCTTTTGCAACAATTGGGAGCGTAGGGGCTCGACAAGGCGCATTTCGAAACTTTGATGCAAAATGTTTGAAATTCTAAGTTGAAGGGTAAGATTTGTGATGATCGAAACAAATCGTTTATTCGGTGGTGTTTATTTCGGCTGTAAGATGAAAAGTTCGCCGGAAGTTATGCTGAAGTATTCAAAGCAAAAAGAGAGCGATTCGCATAGTTCGCGCTCACGTATAATGATATAGTGAAAATGGGGATGAGGAGGGGAAAGTGAAATGAGGGCATATGAAAAGAGTGTTGATCAACAAAGCGCCCTTTTAAGGTTGTCCATGTCAAATGGGACCGGCAGGCCCACCTGGTGAGCCAGGACCGGATGGAGAGAACGGACGAGATGGCCTACCAGGATCCGATGGAATACCCGGAAAAGGTGGCCAAACTTTTGTTTCCGAAATTATAAAGCGTATTCTTATTCGGACACAGTGAAATGCAGTAAAAGTGCTTTGTCTTCGTCCCCACCCCCACTCCAAAAGAGCTTTCGCTTCAGCCAATTCTCATTATTGCTGTCGAAGAGATTTTGTCACGGATATAACAGGCCACAGTTTATTATTTTTTGCTTCAGATGCCGTTTGATCGTTTAAAAGAAGCGGAAAACTGAACTAACTCTATTCAAATGCGGAAAACTGAATTAACTCTACTCCTCCTTCTGAGTGGGTGGATCAAAGAAGGCTTCGGAAGTTGCTTTCCGAGTGAGAAAATGTTTGGATGATCCAAAAATGGCATCGTCTTGGCTAAGATTCAAATTTAGTGACTCATCCTTATTGAGTTCATAAACTTTTATTATCACAAATTGCCGAAATGCTATCTTGTGCAGTATTCGATAATTCATTAAACGAAATAAGTTGTGTTAATTGTTTCAGACGCGGAACTAGACGTGCCTCCAACGCCATGTATTCGGGAATGCCCTCCAGGACCACCCGGTCCACCAGGTAGTCCGGGCGACAAAGGCCCCAAAGGTTATGCAGGTGAAGCTGGTGAACCCGGTCCACCAGGCAAGCCGGGTGAGAAGGGACCACAAGGCAAGCAGGGACCTGCTGGGCCACCAGGCCTCCCAGGCAAGACTCACAGCCTCGTATCTCTTTAACAAGTAGTTGAAAATATTTTTTCCATTGATAATAAGTTGAGTAAAGATTTTTATCAAAACAAAGATGGCTGACGAATATACCGGAGAGTAAACTTTATGAGAGCATGTGACGAATTGGGTGCATAAAAGTTTTGTGCGACATCAAAGGTTTGTCCTATTTATACGAACAATTAATAATAGACATAATACAAGACGCTTCCGCAACTTTTCATGTTTCCATTGTTGTTTTCTTTCTTCACCTTCTCATCATTCTTCATGCAGTAATATAGCTCATATTTACGTAAATACAATGCTACCTGATTATTAGTTTCGATCACTATCGTTGACAGTGCCCATCATCTCAGCTTTTTATTTATAACCAGCTAATTGCAACTGGCTAGAAGTAAATCAGAGACTCACAGACGGAAGCCCAACTTTAAGCACGAATTATGAAAATATTCTGCAAGAAATATTGCCCATAGACTCTTACAGAAAAAAGTATAAAATACCTTTAGAGTTAGGTGCTAGATTTGAAATCAGAATTCATTGTTGGGTCACAAATTTTGGTGCAGTTTGCACTTTTCCTAAGATAGTTCTTCGTGAGAAGCTCAGCGGAGTGAATTCTAGGCCGTCCTGGTGATAAAGGAGAGCCAGGCAAGCATGTGCCTGGAGTTGCACCACCAGGACCACCAGGTCGACCCGGTGACATGGGTCCCCCTGGCCCGCCTGGCTCACCAGGAGAGAAAGGAAAACCTGGAACAAAAGGACCAATAGGACCACCGGGGGATCAAGGAAATCCAGGTATATATATTTGTAATTATGGCACTGTTATTTTACCAGTTTCTAGAATAGTGCTCACCATTATTCTTGCAAAAAAAGCGTATAATTTTACATTAGAGGCTCACATTTTCACAAGTTGAGTTTCACGTTAGAGGAGATTCTGTGGAATTTTCAGTTGGTCGTCTGCAGAAATTTCTGATATGTATTCCTCCAGCCTGTTTATTTGCATGGTATTTCGTTTGAACGAGGGGGTTCCCTCTCACTCGAGGTTTGGTTTTATTTCACGGCAGCAATTGTTATTTCTGATCGGAGAGGTGTCACAAGGGCTCAAGTAGACGATTTCTCCGTCAGCAACGGGTAATTGGGAGGGGTGAAAAGATTGTGGCTGATACTTATTGTCACCTCGTTAATCTACGTTAAAGAAGCATGGTATTGCAATCGACAATACCAATGGGCCATATTGCTTTTTAATTGAAGTATACTGCGTACGTTAAATAGACTTGGAAAATAACACTCTCAAATATAGAATTTCCATTAGTGGTCTCAATCAAAAAATCATCTTTTTTTCTCATAGGGCCCTACGGCAAGCCAGGCATACCGGGACCGACTGGACCAGATGGTGTACAAGGAGCGAAAGGAAGTTGCGATCACTGCCCCACACCACGACTGCCACCTGGATACTGAGTCGCTTTATGTGTCAAAAAATTATTGCATTGTTAAAATTTGCGCAATTGTTTACGCGTACATATTTTTGTTTGCTTCATTTTGCTTATACTGAATAATATGAGTAGATCTTTTATTACTGCGCACCTTTAGCGTTATCCGTTTTCATATATCTGGAAGAGGATTGCAGTAGAGGGCTGTTGATCATTCCCATCGTAAATTCCGCTATGAAGCAGGGTTCTTCAGATTTATTCTAGGTGAAGGCTTTCGACTGCCCTATTATATTTCTAGTCTTGAAAAAAAAATCTGTTTATAATCACCTCCTTTCTGCATTTCCCTTCCAGTATTGATCTATTTGTGTCATTCTTGTTTTTTATGGTTATTTATACGAAATCATTCTATGCCTCAAACTACATAAGACTAGTTTCTTTTCGTCTATTAACACATTTTCACTTGAAATTATCTCTTCCCACTAAAATCTTATTTCTTTCAAAATTTTCAAAGAAATCTTTGATTTTATTTATAGTTATCCTGATTTTGGTTTTTATTCTCACAAAATTCTATTTGCCTTTTTTAATGAAACATCTAAAATTTCAGCACTTTTTTGTTCATTTGTTCTTAACGATAAAAGAAACATTTAAATTACTTATTTATTATCATACAACAATCATCAACAATTGATTGGGTAACATTTTCGAGAAATTGTACGCCAACTGAGAGAGAGGATTTTGAGCTGACAGAGGAAGGGGGGAACCATGGAAGTTTGCAGTATAAAGGGGTGGGAAAGAAACGCACAAAAAAGCAACATAACAGCGTTGAAGCTACAGAACATCTTCTATTCGCCACCACACCTCATTGTTTCATCAAATAAGCGCATTCCCTACCGAATGTGCCAAAAATCTTCCCATATTAACTGCCACCTGATCAATTCCGATCCATTGTGAAAGTGCTATTATTGCAATTATTACTTATAGTGCAGTCAAGCTGTGCGAACTATCTGCCGAGAATTTTACTCGTTAAATCTCCATCTTTTTTCCATGACGATTGTTGTTTGTGCAACTTCCGACTACGAAATAAACAGTTTGCTGTGAGGAACTTTGAACTCGGTGAGGCCTTTTATATTGTAATTGGCGCATATCATTCGGATTATTGAGCAATTTCAAGTTGAGCTGATAGGTGAAGCAAACTCGTCTGCTATAAGTTTTTCAATTGCAGGAATTAAAAAACGAATTTAATTCATTCTGATTACTTCACGAAGAGTTGTGAGATTGGAAACACTTTAAACGATTCGCCATGATAACGTCACACCTATCGGTGGGCGTGTGCGTGTCTCCGCCTCTCTACGCTGTAGTTTCAACTCGAGAACCATTGTGACTTTAGTTACGTGCCATGACGGGTATAATCTATAAAGTATGGTGGCATAATGTGCAAAATGTGACGCTCTGTCATAACATAATTCAATTAGGCATTTTGATTCGTTGAAAATACCCTAAAAGTGGCACACAACTTGCTGTCGTTATTCATTCTATATTATTCATCGAAGAAGATCACTAGCAAGTGGAGTGCTGCCAGAGGAATGGGACATCCAACGTGATCCTTTGCGCTGCGCTCATTCACTATCCAATTTCTTAACTTAAGGACAGCTGCTAAAATATGTGGAATAACGCGTTCAAAATTTAATTAATCCAATCGCCCGTTGAGGCCTTCCAGAAAAGATTCCTTTTATGTGCATAAAGTGAGAAACTTGCTGGTGTGAACGCATGTATATTTTCTGGTATGTTTAAATGCCTGCATTTCATCAGATGGATAAATCAACGTAAAGTGTCATAAAAGAGACCTTTTGCTCGTCATTATACAATCAACTTCCGTAGCGTTAGCCACAATGCTTAGCGAAATGAAAACACTCGACAGATAGACGCAAACATACGCCCGTGCCTATGTGCAGACATCACATTCTCATAGCGTGTTTTGCATCGCGAATTTGTGAAAGCGATTGGGTTGTGGCAGGTTTGTTCAAGCAATCGGACCACTGAAAACACGGACTTCTCACTGGATATGTTTTATTGGCAGTTCACTGAACTGATTGGTTGATGGCCATGACTGCAGAATTGAATATCGCATCAGTTGATCTAGCACCATATAAGGCCAATACTTCCGGGAGATAAGTACATTTCCACGAGAACATCAAAGAAAATAAGGAAAATTCCGAAATGTTTCGCATCAATTCTCCGTTAATTCTCGGTTATCAATACATATACTTGCAAACTCAACTGTGAGTAATTGATGACTCGCATTTTAGAAATAAAGCAAAATACACAATTATCTGATTGTTTGATATATCTTTGCAGAATGTGCCGACGAAAATTAATTGCATGACTTACTTCAAAACAATTCAGAAAACACAGAAAACTTTCAGTGATTTATTCGCTAACCTAAGCAGCCTGCACATAAAATCCCTGCAATCAACGAAGTGCACCAAAAACATTACCATTGCCCCTACACTTGATAGCATGCCACAATCATATTTAGATTTCTATAGTTTGAAAGGAAATGCGATCAAAAAAACGCCGTAAAATGAAAAGAAACTTTATTTGCCATTCGCCAAATTTTTAAAAATAACAATAGATAATTGAAAGTATTATTAAAATGCTCGAATCCACTTTCCCATCCGATACATCACTTATCCTGTTCGGTTGAGTGCTCTCCTGTCACCTTATTTATATACTCCTTGAACTCTGAAACTGTGCTCTTTCTCAAATCTTCCGTGAAAGATTACACAATTGCTTTATTCGGGCATTGATGAACTATCATTACACTGCGCATATCTTACATCGAATTAGTCGTAGGATGACGTCATTGCTGCACATCGATTATGCTTTTCCATTTTACAATTTTAGACTTTGAGGAGCAATTTCTCCTCTTACTTGAATTACGTCGAAAATATGATGCTTCAGCAGCAAGCAAAAATCAGTCGCCCTCTAAGCAACAATTTAAAACTACTGAGTGACCCTCTACCTAGAAAACATTTATTGTAATAACAGTTTAAAATTTTGCTAATAATTTTGGTGGTGCTGATAAGTAACACCAAATGCAATGAATATTCACTTGTTGTATAAGTGAAAACGACTAGTGCATCTTTGAAGTCAGCGTGAGGCGTTCTCTACGAGATCCGTTTCCATTGTGTAGATTCATTCGATTCAACGTATGTGATTTGTTACTGCAAGTGGAGAGAGGGATGTGTGAAAAAAACGACAGCAATTATGAATATGAGAGAGTCCGATCTTAACAGGTTGTTCCTTTTTTGACGTTGAAAAACGAAGACTCTCAAAACGAGTGTTCCATATCTGTCCCACATCAACAATGTGAACAAAAAACTGAATATACGGAACAATCGTTCGCCAACACAGATATGCGGACCTTTTTTCATTCACTCTTTATCAGTGTTGATCATTACGCTCTTCGAAAAGCAAAAATTTATTAAACGCGATATGTTTTACCAATGTCATCGCAAATGTACGAAAAACCCTCAATTTTTAGGGCAAAAGAAGAAGAGGAAAGGAATGAGGATGGGAAGAGAGTGTGATGCTGTTTTGCACTTATTTGCACCCGTCGTTCTCTTAGACAGCTATTTTTCGCAATATATCAAATCTTTCTTCCAGCAATAAGTAAATAATTTGAAATAAATTTATGATTCGAGCTGAAAAAAGGAAACACAGGACACCGCCTGGAGAGTTCAGAAAAAACAAAGCCACAGTCTTCTGTTCGAGGCATTATTGTATATAATAGCGAAGATATTTCAGATATATGCTGTATAGAACGACAATACAACGTAAACTGCTGCGGAATGAATGTGTTAACTGTTGTAGTTCAATAAGAAACTGAAGGAATCGCTAGCTATTAGTGTGTCAAAAGCATATTATCATTGAAGAAACAAACAATTTGTCAGAAGTAGTCAAATGTAAACCTTCAAAGCTGATTTTGCTATCTCCATCCTTATCGGCATTTTTAATTGTTTCGATTAGGAACCTCAAATTGGTCCTGAACGCTGGATCTTTCTTGTCATCCTGCAAATGACGATACTCTATATACCTTGATACAAACATCAACGCTTCTAATTTTGCAACCCTCAAAGAGAAAATTTAAATAATCTAGTGACAGCTTCTATTTAAGGCAGGATACCATCTTTCATCGCCCTTATTGCGTCCTTTTATTCTTCACATAAATAGATATTTGTTGTATTTAAACAATACTGACGAGTAACGCAGCTGGAGGCCAAAACCGTTAATATCATATACTGATATTAGCAACTTCGAAGTCTTTGACCAATATTTGCAGGGTTTTTGGCTGTCACTAAACCCCTTCGAAGAGCGGCTTAAATTCAATAAAACTTTTGATTGGATAACAGCAAGGCGCAGGGCAAAGTTCAGCTAGTTCCAATCCCTCTGTTTTTGATTAATGAGTAATAAGAGTTACAAGCAGTCGTAAGATAGAAAATTAATTGAAGAAGACAGCTCGAATTCAAAAATACTCTTTGCACTGTCACACGATCGGACCTCAAAAAACACTGTGCATAGAATCAAAATAAATATTTTCGAAACCAAAAGCCCAGCGATGTTTTCATTCGAAGCTTTAGAAGCCTCTTATTTTCACGCTAACACCTTTTTTGATTATCTCAAATACATGAGAACAATTTTTCATTGCTCCGAAATGAATTTGCCGATTTGCACCAATTTATTTGCGAACGAAATTTCCCTTCGCCTAAAAATATAGACGATCAAATCATTGCACTTCGAGAAACATATATAACTGATGACTTCTTGAGTTTTGCTGGAATAGAATAGCCATCTTCTATGATGACCAGTTCGAACACAACACCTCTTGGACTCGAAAACAACTTTGTTATGTAAAATACCTCGTAAGAGAGTCGGGGTTGTATATTTGCTATTTCAAAACAGTAGATAGAATGATGAAGAAAGCAATAACATCTATAATAGAGTTTTATGATACAAAATGAGTGTTCGCAATCGGGCAACGAAAATTAAAACGGATCGCAGATGGATTTGGGGAATTAATTTCTAACCATTCCTGTAATCAATATGACAAGCACATTCCCTTCAATGTCGCATTGCAAGCATCGCTCTCATGAGCATATAGTTGTATGGCGTCTCATAACAATTTCTAAACGCGACATATTGGTTGGACTCCATTACTGTTTGTATCTAGATAGCATGTATTTATGTGCTTTTTGCATTTACTGCTATTCTATGCAGATAGCTACTTATATTCTGCTTGTCTTTATTGTTCATGTGCACTGTTCTCATTGTTTTCATCTTTATGGTACTGCGAAAATTCATATTTTCCCTAAACCCCATAGACTTTCATCTTTGTCCTCATCTATCTATTTTTCTTCTCAATGAGCAAATAATTCAATCAGTCCAATCATAAACAAACGATAATTTCCACTTAACTAGCTAAAATAAAGCTTGTAAAGCGCTAATCAAGCAAAACCAACGTTATCAGCCGCCAACAGCATACATACGATATCCTCTTTACCGATATATCCACTCATATCTTTGTCATGCTGACGGAACATATCGCGCACTTCCTTTTCTGAAAGCAGTCAATCGCTCGCATAATCAACTTTTTCTTTTTTCACTCTCCATCTAAAAATGTTTTGAAAAATACCAACTTGTGCATATCAAATATGGTGGATATCTGAAAGGTGGCAATAGTGATATGAGCTCAGAATAATCAAAATTAAATACTACAGAAGCAGATTGGCTTCATGCTGTGATCCCTTTCGATCGATCGAGAACGTCTTCAAAGCGATTAGAAAAAACGTATATGTATTCTATTCAGATGGTAGTTTTGATTAAAAAAAAAAATTCCGAAAATTCCACTTTTGTGATATCTGTGGAGATATAATGCTAAAGGATTCAATACGACATGCTTTTTGCATCTCACTCACTTGACCGACCGGTTTAACAAGCTATCAGCAAATAATAAAGTGTACACAATAATGCCCATATAAAAAATTATATACCAGCTGTTCGCCTCCACAAACTTTTTCACTAAAGCTTTGCCTTTTTATTCACAATCTGGCAAGTGCAAAGCTCTAATCATACAAACTTCCAATATTTTGAGATGTCCAAAACTCCATCCAAAATTGATAGATTGACGCGAAATATTACGTAGAAAGCCATTGCAGGTCATACTGGATCAAATTTCACAGCTCTACGTTCCCTGATTCCTGAGCGGAGCTACAGGACGAAAAGACACCTAAATATATATCCACGCACACGTATGACATTGGTATAATGTATTGAGGCATAAAGAAGGATAGAGAATCGAACTCGAATATAGGTGCAATGCTACGATTATAAAATATTCAAACATGTAATCGTCTAATGAGAAGCTTTGTTCGCAACCTTATGCGATTTTTTGCAGAAGGACATAAATTAATGGCTTTTATAGACGACGTGATGAGATTACTACCCTTCTGACATAAAAGCCTCATAGCGATTGTAGATTTGGCCTGCACCTCGGAAATATTGGCCATATTTGGAGGCACCTCAGAAATATTGGCCGCATTTGAAGGCAGCTTGGAAATACTGGCCATATTTGAAGGCACCTCGGAAATGTTGGCCATATTTGAAGGCGCTTTGGAAATATTGGCCACATTTGAAGGCCGCTCGAAAATGTTGGCCATATTTGAAGGCACCTCGGAAATAGTGGCCACATTTGAAGGCATGTCAACGTCATCGTGACCACAGAATTGCTCAATCGCGGACACACTGGACATGCAAAAATAATTATGAGTTCAGATTTCTAAGTCAGACATGCTGCATATATTTGAGAACATCTACATAGCACGAAGATAAGATATCATGAGGTGTGCTGCGTCGAATTTCTTTCAAAACAGATTAATTCTGAGCTCTACAAGGCGCACAAAAAGGAGCTTAGGAAAACTTACCCCAAGCAGCCATCCTGATCTCTCGTTTCCGCAACGGAGTCCTTTATAATATCACCACTAAATGACTCATTCAGAAGCGCAAACGACGAACTCGTACACAACAAATAGAACATTCCTAAGCACTTTTATAAGTATATTAAATGGCTCTTGAAATCACTTCCGGGCTATCCTGAATGAGAATGCAATGGCCCCCCTCAGGCATGCCTCCTGCTAGAAAGTATCATGTTGACTGCTAATCTACAGCAGGATTATGATGTTTTAACATCAAAAAGAGGAAAGCATCTTGATCCCATGAACCAAGGCCGCTCGAGAGCCGTTAGTGACCTGACTGCAAAGGTCGCGTTTCATCAGGGCTGAAAAGGTACGACAAAATTTGCAAGGTTTGAATTCTTTAGAGAGATTACAAAAATGATGTCAAGCTCCTACTACATCATCAGACAGTAAACTCTCCAGCTGTCGATCTGTTAGTGACAGCCTTCGAAAACAAAATGTGTTCCAATCTAAAAAGTTCGTTTGACTTATTGCAGCAAAAACGTTTTGCATAAACTTTCTTAGAATTCGAACTTGGAGAGTTCATTGAGTGGACAATTTAAACGATAGATTGCAGACGTAGGATTTTCGGAATTCTGACCAAGTGTGATCTCAACAGTCACTCTAATAGGTGTGGTGTGCCCAAGAACGAAATATGCACATGGTCAGACTGGTGGACCCAATCTCTACAAAATCAGTATTCATACAGGCCATCTAGAATGAAAAAACCATGAAAAATAGGCCAATATTGTACGCAGTGTTGCTTTTTCAGTCACGACTTTCTCTCTCCAGGTCTCACAACTCTTCTCCACGGAAAGTGCCTCAAGATCAATACACGGTCATAGTGGAAAAGAACAGTTAAACCTCTTATCCCAAATTTAGCTGCATTTCCAACGAAATTGATAAGTTCAAGATTGACAGCTCATTCAACGAAACCATTTAAAACATTTCGTCGCATATAAAGGCGTCAAGTCCGGCAATGTGCAGTATTATGTTTCAGCGTTTAAAAGAAACAAGAGCAACATGATCGGAAAGGTGATCATTTTTTGGAAAATAAGAGATCATTAATTGATGAAAACTGATTAAAAAAACAAGGAGAGATCATAAAATTGGAAAATGCTGTCCTGCATGAAGATCAACACGATGTGGGAATGCTTGGATACCATGGATATCATTGTGCTGCACTGATACCGTTTAGATGGGGCCCATTTGTCTATTCAGGTCTAGCCATCGCTCCAGATCTCAGCTCTATCTCCGCCACCCCCTCCCCTCCCCCTCCCCCTCCCCTCCAAATTCGCCTCCCAACAATAGTCACACAGAAGTGCTACGATGCAGAACGTTAAATTTGAACCGAGAAGCATGACGAAACACTCAACACATTGCACTGACCGCCTTCATTGGAAAGTATGGCTTTATTACGTTAAGGCGTATTTATAAAGCACCAAATGCAAAAAATCAAATTCGAGACTTCCTGTAGTTGGTACGAGTCGAAAGTTTGCTAGAGTCAATGCAAAATGAAAGAGGACAGCTGCAGAGAGAGGAGTGAACAAAATTTTGTTCGAGAGGGCATGTTGTCATAACTGTGTATGCCTAAGTGGCTAGCGACGACTGTGCGAGGAAGAGGAATGCACTGAAGCTTGTCGAAACTCCCTCGGTTATGTTCAGACCTCTTCGGTACTGTTTACATTCAAGAACATTTGTCTTATTCAAACGTTAGCAACTTAAAACTGTTGACAGAAGCACAATTCACATCCTTCCTTTCGCCTCTACGGTATGAAGCAGCAGTTTTTGCTTTCCCATTCGCTGACATATCTACTGCACTACGGTTGTTGCAGAATGTTCGAATGATGCGAGCTGTGAAGAGTTTTGCACCACTCTTACATAATCTCTGAATTTATAACTGAAAACAGTTATCGCTCACAGCATATAAGAGCATGTGAGATGCATCATGCACAAATACGTTGACTGATGCGATATATCCGCAAAACGGTAGGAAGAGCTGCACAAAAAATTTGGTTATTATTGGAGATGGCAAACCAAGTATTGTTCAAATTTGAAAATCGTTGTTTGTTCTTTCCGTTCATATGCAATGATGTTCTCGCTAGCAATAATAACTTGAAAAGAAGACAGCCAATATTTCGTGGCGTAGACGAGTCTATTTGCTTCGGATATGTTGTCTTTCTCGCATCTTAAGGGAAACAAGTATTCGCAAGTGTGCATAAGGCGATTTGTGCACCATTTGTTCAAGTTCAAGTTCACCACTTGTTCAAGCGAAGCTACATCCTTTCAGATATATGAGTTCCACTTTTGTCGCATAACTTCCCATCCGATTTCACGACTGAGTTGGAAAAGATTGAGCGGACAGGATTGCAAGAAGAGGCGATTATAATATTCTCGCAAAGAAATAACAGCCTCCCTATAAAGCTTAATTAAGTTTGAAGTTGAATCGTTATGTAAAAAACCATTTGAAAGTTTAATCAATGTATGCCGTTCCAACGTATGCAAAATTGCTCATTTAGGACGCAAAAGTTGAAGTGAAGGTCATCAGAGAATCCGGGATAATAAATAAGTTTTCCGGTCAATTTCTATCAATACGAAGTAAAAGCTTTTCAAGCGTTTCATTTAAAAGCAATTTGTCTCTATATAACACGCATCCCATATAGTGCACCACACAGACGTGAGGTATAAGGAGGAATGAATATTGTATGTTATAACCGAAATGCTAATGGGTATGGTGTGAAATTTCCGATACTCTTGATGGGCATATTTGTAGCTGCTGGAATTCTAAAGGAGCACGGTGCATGAGTGGTGAGGTTCAAAACGAGTGCCGTATCTAAATACTGAAATTCTGAGCAAATGCAGAACTTAACGACTGAAACAGCGAAACAGCAAGGCATCTAGTTGTTGAAACATACACAGACATAGACACAGATATAAACGCAATTTCTGCAGAAATTCACAAAAAAAAAACCAGAAACGGTGCTTGTCCCGTGCGATACACAACTGTCCTACTATTTCATTTAAATCTGCCCCTGTGGCTCAATATACAGTATGCCGCGGCATCGCAGTGCAAATTTTTCCAGACTCTTCGATATTGTCTGGAAACACTACGTACCATACATGCAATCCGACATTGCTCTCGTTCTAATTTACCCAAGCGGCTGTCTGTCTTTCCAGATTTCCTCCTTCAAATCATTTCCCTTTCTGACTGCATATACAAATAGACGTAGCTTTCCACTTCTTCAGGCAGCTCTTTTGATTCCATATATTTCTTTTTGTTTTGTTGACCTTCAGACCTATTTTTGCGCCTTCCCTGCCCAGTTCCATCAGCATTTTCTGCAGCTCTTCCGTTGAAATAGCTATGAGCACAGTGTCATCAGCTAACCTCAGGTGGTTTGATTTTTCGCCGTCAATTGTAATACCCTCTGTCCAGTTTAATTTCCGCATTACAATTTTGAGGTGAGCAGAAAATAGTTTTGGAGATATTGTATCGCCCTTCTTGACACCTCTGGAGATTGGAATTTGCGACTGGTTGTTGCAGGCTGTAATACAAGTGAAATTATCTTTTAGCGCTACTTGAAGTAACTTGAAGTAACATGAGTAGATTGCTTGGCCTCTTAGCGCTCCAAGGACCGCATTGACCTCTACAATATCGAATGCCTTTTCGAAGTTTGCAAAGGCTAGTTTCAGCAGGACATTGTATCCGTGACTCCCTTCGAGCAGCTCGTTCATGGCGATAATCTGATCTCTCATGCTGTATTCTCTTCGGAAGTCGTCCTGCTCATGTGGTTGTTGCTCATGCAACGTTGTAGTCAGACGGGTTAGTGATGGTCTTCGTGACCAGTTCATATAGGTGTGACAAAAGACGTAATGGTCTGTAATTCTTGAGATCCCCTTTATTGCCTTCCTTGGTTTCTGATTTTCTCCACTCATCTGGAACATCAAAGACCTCGATGTATTTACTGAATGGCTTCGCCCATGCCTTTCACGGACAATATTCGCCTGCCTTCAGCGCCTTTCCCGAGATTCCTCTAGACCGGGAGCTTTACTGTTGTCCATTTTGAATACAGCATAATGCACTTCGCTCACTGATACCGGTGGAATAGCTGAGTATACTTATTTGAGTTGCGGTGTCAGCAATTTGTCCTAAGAAGCAAATAGGTGGGTGTAGAATTCTTTGCAGATCTTTTCCAGGCTTCCGCTGGTTGTTACAGTCCCTCCGTTTACGTTTTTCCGGGCACTGAGGTTGTTCATCTGCATGGCCAGATTCCTTTAACGCCTTCTTCACACTTTTATTCTTCCCTAGCACTTTCCAGTAGGCGTATTTCACACTACTTTGGATATCTTCGGTGAGTCGTTTTCTTATTTGTTTATTCAAAACAGAGTATTCGACAATATGGGCTTTGTCTCTTTTCACTTTCCTTTTTTTAAGCAGCTGACGCATATCGTTTGATATTCTTCTTGGTGCTTTTCTTGGCTGCTTCGATTCTGCCATCTTAATAACTTCATTATTTGATTCATGAATGATTGGAAGACAATTTTATAACTTCCGGAAGTTCCCATTTGCAACGTTCTACTTCGGCTGGCGCCTTCCCTTCCTCAACTGTAAAATGCATAGGTCTTCTTCTGTTATTCCGTGATGCTACCTTCAGATCGAGGTGAAATTTGACTCACAGCAGTCTGTAGCGCTGCAGCTATTGAAGAATGGAACCACGGCAACGTCACCAAGAATCCGTCTCTTTTTTTCAGGAAGAAATCGATTCCATTTTTTGTTTCCGCATTGGGTGGTATCCATGTCTATCTGCGTGAAGGTTTCTTCCTGAACCAGCCAGTTGCTTTCGATGTAATATCTATCCCCAGGTCTCCACCATTAATGCTGAGCGCTTTCCGTTGCTGTTTCGAGCATCACTGCCGTACTTCTTCAGAAACCTCTTCTTTTGCCTAACTTTGCGGTAAAATGCCCTTTATAATGGTGTAAATGGAATCGGCTGTTCCAGACATCCATAGAATTCCCCTGTCTTTTCTTCTTCACTTTCCAAGATTGGGGAGCACATCTGTGTGACCTTGAGAGTTGTTTTTTCGTTTCGATTTAAGACGAGAGTGCCAACGCGACTGGATGCAGCTCTCAGGAACTTGTTCGTGGAGCCTACTTTTTCCAGACGACAAGTCCGCTTCCTCTGTTGCTTCTCCCTTCGCCTCGGACGAGAAGGATCGTATCGCCGTTCTGCCATGTTGCTATAGGATCTCCCCTTCTTCTTACCTCGCAAAGCCGCGGTTTATCGCAGCTTATATTCTCATTTTATTTGAACAGAAGAGACAGAACCTCTTTCCTCGTTAAGCCCCTGCAGTTTTAGGTGCAAAGCGAGAGGTAGAGTCGTTCAGATACGCCAGCCGTGGCACCTGAGATTCTTACCAGCCTTTCATTAACCGCCGACCGATCAGCCGGCGTAGTTGACACGGTGGTTGATGCGCAGGTTACTGAGGCCTGTTTATTTCCATGCAGGGCACTGAGACCCATTTATTTTTAACATTCTTCATGGGATTGCAGCCTAAGGATGACAAATCATTCGCTGGCTTGGAGAACCATGACATGTGCGCTCCTCCTTCAACTGGCCGAAAGGATCCGACGAAGGGCGCTTTTGCGAGGTTTAGTCCCAGTTTGATATCTTTAGCGAAAGATGGGAAGCACAACCTAGTTAAACTACTCAAGCCCCTATGCTACGACAATGCTTTCACTTGGAGAGAGAGGGGAGGGGGTAACTGTGTACTGTTTGAGAAATTACAGACTGCTAAATCAAACGGGTGGGAAATCTGAAAACAGAATCTGCATTTCAGCCATGATCAACTTTAACAGTTACAACGCATGTATACAGATAGTTGTAAGTGTGCGATATGAAACGCATCTTCGGTCAGAAAGGTGAGCTAGAGTGCATAAATGCTTGCTCTCTCCACCATCAACTAAAATATAAAACGGTGTTTCCTTCATCAATTCAATAACGTTGAAATATGAGCTAATGCTGTTAGACCGCTTTCGTTAAAAACGATTCATTAATAAAGTTGTATCATTCCCCAATCATTGTTTCTGAGTCTGGTTATACATATGTATATAT
>JAARMF010000413.1:0-11802 GCA_022844705.1 Toxascaris leonina | reverse complement strand
CAACGAAAAATGTTGCAAATGAGCATTCTCTAAGCTTTTTGGTTAAAAAAAAAGAAATAACCGTAGTCGTATGGAACTCATGGAACTTCTTTAGTTGGTGCCACCTTTTCATGTCTTTCTGCCCATTTGCAATCTTCAGATAATCGCTAATTAACTACAAGATAATCAGTGAGATAAACTAAATCAACTAAGAAACACACTACTGCATCGTTTGCAACACTTGCCCCATTATTGGCAAAAAGTATATTTAACTATACTACTTGTGCCCTACAACTCGAATACAACAAACAAGTAATGAAGTCACAAACCTTGAATGTTTTCATATGCGCGATACCTGTCTTCCTCGATACATCATCCTCCGAATCTTCACTCAAATCGACAGATGAAGTTACCGGCGTAGTTGCTGTTAACGGTGACACCTTGAAACACCAAATAAAACAAACTGCTTGACTCGATTCCGGATCACATTTGTGTCCTTCTGTATTCTACTCATTGCTAAATTAACTTTTCGTGAAGAGCGGCTTCAACACTACAGGCGGGTCACTTTTTCCGATGTATATCAAATATTTTTCTATATCAAATGTCACATCTTTATGCTAAATGAAAACACCAAGAGGGTAACGGAAAGTGTTCGCCAAAAATATGGGAACTAGAAACTCGTGAGGAAGGCTCCAAGGTGAAAGTAACTTTTGGAGGTCGCACTCAAACAGCCAGATGGATAACCTCCCCCCACAAGATTGGGTCGAGGGAAGCAAAAGAATAGGAGAATCGAGTGTTCGAGTCGCAATCCTACTCTCAATCGAGCCAGTGCGCAGTTATTTCTCACGCAAAGGCACTCATCAAGGAACGCAATTTCCCACCACAACCATCGAAAAACTTTTCTACCGTTGCTCGATCACCTGTCTGACCGATCCTATGTCGTCTTAGCTTTCGTCACATTTCATAAACCACCAAGAATAGGCAGTAGGACCATCAACCTCTTCTATGCGAATTTATGTTATTAACAATCTATTTATACTCACAACAACTATTCAACGTTCATCGAATTACACTAGCTAATCAGATACTAATATTTAACGCATTAGCTATTTCTTGAATTGAATGAAATAAATATCATAGAAAGGCAATCATAAACATACAATCTTCGTTTTTATTTTCTCTCTGTCATCGGTCGATGAAGATGATTTCAATCGCATTATACTCACTGGCCGCTGCTGTTCCACTGAACAAGTACCATTGCAAAGCAAAGCAACACAACCATATATCAAATAAATGAAGGTTTAATTTCCAAAATCCACGAATGCTGCTATATCTGCGATTGAATGAAGCATGCAAGCACGCAAATCAAGCGGACATGAACTATGGTGACACGATTTTCGTCAACTACAATAAGTTGCATGTGAAATAAACTAAACAAAAATTTCGTGAGGGTAATACAAAAGATAGGAAACTTATGTACAAATAAAACTATTATAAAAATATTTTAATTGGGAACATGAATAAGTTTTCCGAGATCAAAGCGCGTATTGATATTAGAAAATTGAGAAGTTCAAAAAAAGGTCATATTTCAGAACTCAATGCCTTCACCTCTCATAAAAATCATCAGAACTGAAACTGAAGTTTAGAGTGAAAACTTTTAAATTCGACTCCAAATATATCAGAAAAACTGGAAACACGGCAAAGTGCTGCTATGATATCCCGACCTATCAAAAGGTCAAGCGAACAAATTCTTTAAAGATCGGTACATATCGAACTTCAATGCCAATCTTCAGAGAAAATGAATTTTTCAACGCAACCTTTCGCATCATGGTGCATTTTCTTCGATACAGGTGCCTTGATTTGTCTAGCGTCATTTTCGTCATCTGACAACCACAATTCGCTCATCTTATATTCTTCGTAATAAGCCAATACCTGATACTAGGCAAATTATTCACGACATTCGGTATCTCTGAGTAATTTATAGATCCAAAAACACTTTTAAACGGTTTATATCCCTTCAGCGGCCATGTTTTCATGCGTTCTTCTTTGCACGTTTCTCCCATATATCTTCATAAAGAAACCTCTGCATTTCTGTATGAGATAATGAAAGCAAGAAAGTGAAACAGGCAAATATTTTAGTGGCACCTGACTCGCGGGGTTCAATATTCAATAAGAAGTACTCGAATTCTCTGTGCGTCTCTGTGCGAGGAAAAGTATTGTGAGGCTCGCAAACCTACAGCGTTGAAACATCAACAAAGATCCTTTGGCTCGAAAAACCCATAAAACAAAATAAAAACAATTGTTGAGGGCGAGACCGCAGAAAAAAGAAAAGATTGAAATCTATAAAGCAGCAGAAAGTCTGAACGAACCGAAGGGCTAAGGTGCTCCGAAGGAGCAATATAATCGCCAAAAGAAGCTCCGAGGCTTCCAACTTACTTCGGCTTGCATCGCTTGCATTTGCTCCAACGCGACAGGATCATCGTTCATTGCCAATTCGCATAATTTAGTTTGAAATTTCCGTCCAAAACGACTTTTAGAATCTGATGGGACATTCCTCTTCGATGGAACTAAAAACTTGCTCCAATAACGACAAATGGAAAACATCGTTGTTGGTTAAATGAAGATGCACGACATCAGCGACGATTATGCATATTTGCCTCAATGTCAACAAACATCCCTCCCCCCCCCCCCCCCCCCCATTGTTCATTGGCTCCTAACTAGGGGCCAAATTTTTTGGTATCTTATTTTCAGTAAAAAGCTGCTGGTGGATTTGTAGCACTTTCAAAGCTATTATTGAGCCCATTTTAGCTGCGAAAAATTAGACGGCTCCCGACCGATGAAGTGCCACTGTCGATTCCCCACTGGTTTGCGCCACAGATTTTCATCAGCTGTTTACGTAAGCTTTTGGATAAGCTTGGCCATCCAAAAGGTTATTTGAGAGCGCTGTGGTGAAGAAGGGACAGGGATGAAATGGATGAAATAGCCAGCTGCAGCTAGATTTCTGGATGTGGTCGCAGCCAAAAAATGTCCTCATTGTACTCGCAAACCCTCTTAGGCAAACTTTTGCCAAAGAACTGAAGGCAAAAGTATGAGACTCACTCGATCACTACAATTGCATTTGAACACTGCATGTGCATGCCTTCTGTTTTCTTGCCCCAACAGTGGATACAGAGCAATCCGTCCATGTATTAGCTCATCTTTTATTGGCTTTCAGACACAATGTTCTGGCTTTCGTTTTTTATTGGTATAGTTAGTGATTAGCTTGGTTTTATTTGCAGGTCAACTGCTAGGCTCCACATAACGCATATGCTACCTCACAGTGCTGGAAGATTTAAGTGAGCGGGAAAGGAGAGCTTTTTAACGACATTTCTGCACTTAACATACTTCAGTATTTACAAAACCCCGATAAAACGACTTCAAAAGGTTTGAAATATAAGCGTAGGGATGTGACCGTTTTAATAAAAACCCCTCGTAGAGTTTTGAAATAAGTATTTATTATTTCTGGACAATTTTCCACTCTAAATTGTGGACTTTTAAAAGAACATTGCATAGGTATGTCGACCTATGCGTGTGGAAAGGATATATACTTGGAAATAAATGTGACGAAGTTATCACGAGTTATCACGACAGCGGAAAAACGTTTCTTAGGAAAATTCGTTCTTAAAGATAAAAAGTTTTCTTTAGAACACATAAGACTGCAAACCGCAACTGCGCACCGTTTGTGCGAAGCGGGCGGATAACTGCGCCTCGCACAATCGCGATCCAAATGAGCAACCATGGTTTTAATAGGGAAACATTTGCGACACCCACAACTACAACCACCAGAATAATGCTCACGTTAAGCTACATTACCACCCGATGTCAACCGCAATATCCTGACACTCGGTAACACTTTCTGTTATCATCCCGTGTGGTCCTCTCTCAAAGGAGACGCAGACGTCACGTAAGCCTTTTCCGATACTCACAGCGTCAACATTTCAAACGCCTTTTGTTCCTCCAAAATGCTGTTGTAACATATCGTATCCGAACGGAACTGAGAACTTACGTCGGCTTCTTTCCTTTTCGCGATCTCGCTTCTTCCTCTCCAACAGTGACACTGATGCAGGCTGCCTCGGCACCTTTGATGACGGAATCATAATACAGCGTTACAAAGTTGAACACTAAAATAAAAACTTTTTGGGCCCTGCTTCACATCAGTAACAAGTACCACCCACAACCAACGACAATGACCTCAACGATTGCATCGCACGCCCATTAGAACGTCATGCTACCCTTCAATATCAAGTCATCCACTACCTAAGCTGAGAATGTCTACTCTCCTGTCCACCTCTGCATGAGCGAGTCAGATTTTTAAGGCTACACTAAAATATTGCTTCAGTGCCTCTTCCTGCGTGATATACCACTTGCATAACCTCTTCAATGAGAGCACCCTCAAGCAGCCCCTGACGGATTTCAAAATAAAACTGGTTTGCGAGCTTTGTGTCATCCTTATGTACCACTAACTCAGAGAGACTCGGAACGAAACTGCGGGCACGAAGTGATCGCTTCGGCTGTATTATCGAAATCTTATTGCTGCAATTTGCATATTTAGCTGAAATTAAGAAGCAATCGCACCCCTAGTCACAAGTCTAACACCACCCCACACGTCAGTTCACATATCCTGCTCCCTCCACAGGACTTGAGATAAGCAACGAGGCCACGTACGCGCAAACGTACAAAAGTATATGTAATTTAGCGCTGTTATTCGCAGAAAGGCGATTGCAAGATCGAATTCAAAATTAAACGATTGACTCTTATAGCTAAATAACTAGCACTCTGCGTCAGAGCGAATGAGCATCTGCGAATGAATGCACGGGTGATCGCAAGGAGTGACGGGTCCTCGCAGTCCTGATCCACCGTCCAAGAGAGCCTTTGAATCTATGCGCTTTCCGGAACTTCATCATAGCAATGTCTTTGCGCATGTATATTACATGTGTGTGCGTATGTGTCTGTATATACATATACGCATGTGTGCACATATATAAAACATTAGCATTCAACTTATGCAATCCTTATAAGGATGCTATACATGTCATTGATACTCTATAGATCCCAGTCAACTCGATTCTTCTCTACGTGTCTCTCAACTACTATTTTAATGCTTGAGACTTTTGACTTTGTCTACGAACTGCTTAAGACATTGGCTTACCGATTAGCTGAGACGTCGATTGACCGTTTTACGTGACTGATAGAATAAATTCAGATGTGACGATGCGGTGCACTTGTGCCCGTTCGTATAAGGTGCTAAGGAATGCACAAGAAACCGGTTGTTGTGATGTCTCACTCGCAACATTCTTCAGACGTCAGTCATTCTTGCGGTCGTTGGCACGACGATTCTTATCCCACCTGTTTTGATCTCCACTTCCTCATTTCTCCGTATTGTTAATTTTTTAAACTTATTCTGAAAAAGCGTATTATGTTGACGCTGGTCTTGTGCGAATCTGTGTATTTTTGTGTCTATCTGTTCGATAGTCTAAAATCAGATGTTACTGAGGTTGGAGTGACGAAGTTTGTTGGATAAAAATACACCATAGAGTGATTGTCGACAACTCTGTTTGACCGATCGCTTTTGGCCCAGCGTGTAGATATTTAAATGTGGAAAAAGAGTTGTATGCATTTGCGAAGGTCCGGTGGCATGTGCTGTTTACGAAGCAGAGAACGAGCATGCCAGAGGTGACACAATGTGCGCCATTTGAATCCATTCACCTGACATTCAATTTCATAAGGTGGCAGCAGTTAACATTTTTTGAAATGACCCGAACGACCGTAGAAAACCCGCCAGTCATTTTTTTTATCGGTTGCTTGCTTAATGCATAATAAAATTCAGACCCATGCCAGATGGGTGCAATTCTGTGTGCCTTTCTGAGTATGCCTCGAAATAGATCGATTCGTGTAAATCCTTACTATGTACCTGCTAAATTTCGTACCTCTATCTTTAGTGACCTCTTGCAGCCATGCATTCACACTGCGCACGGACAGAAATGAATCTTTTATGGAAGATATTTCGGAGCGACCGGACTGTTTCAAATTATGATAGCATTATTTTATATGTAGTTTCAGTTCTCGTTTGAAGTTTATGAGAATATTTGCAGTACAGATTCAATCAAACAGAGTAAACTACAAAGTTCGCAGATTAAATTCCAACTTTCTCATCTAACTCTTCATTGGCAAGGTGTGAACCTGATCAATCAGATAAGCTATTGGTAAGGAAGATGGAACGAGCATTGGAGATGCACGTAGGGTGCCACTTCCTTGTCACGCTTCCACGGTCATTGAATAATCCCTTCGTTATTCATTACGTTTCGTAGGATTTTGATAATAAGAATCTCTGCTGTTTTGCGAGGAATTAATATAGTTGTCACCTCTAAATATACGAGTCTATCATTTTGAGGACTGACTGTTGCTTCCAGAAAGCGCATTATAAAAAGAAAAACGTCCGTTTCCGTTCCTTTCATTTCGTTCTTCATCTATCCAGAATATCGTCGTATTTTGTTTTAAACATCTTCCATGTCGATTTCAGCCTAATAAATTACTCAAAAATTTGGTTGTCCGCTTCCTGTTGCAATGAAAAAAGAGATTTTACTGTCGAAGTATTCGAGATTGGAATGAAATTTTGTCGTCAAATATTTCGTCACATAAATGATCTTGGTTGGGATACAGCGATTCGAAGAAGTGCGGCCATAGGTGGACTTGTGGCAGTTCCGCGATGGTCGAATGCACAATCACATCGATGATCGGCTTTTACTTTTTCTGTGTTTCTGTTGTATGCAGCATAGCGAGCTAGTCGATAAGAAAATTGGAGGTTTTACTGGAAATTTTACTGCTTTTGATGCAGCATTGCCGTTCTACGTAATGTCGACGTTCTAGTTGGTCCATCAACTTCGAAACAACCTTACTTACGGTCAAAAATCGAATAGATGATTGTACGAACAATGAGATCTGCATAAAGCTGGTCGGTCTGGTTGGCAGAATATGAAGCGAACGATGTATCAGTTAGTGATGTCATCGCACCAAAACTTTAATATAATACTGTGCCTGTACTTTGCTCTCAAAAACAGCAAAATACTGTGTTTGTACCAATTTTAAAAACCAGCTATACTGTACACTGTACCTACGGTTCTATATTTGGTACAATGCTGCACCAAGTCTCCCGGTCGAAAATCGCATACGTATAGTGTAAGTTGGGTGTTTCTCAGTGTTGAGAATAAAGCGGCAGAAATCAATCTTTTAATTTGAGAAATGAACTTATTAATCCACACAATAAGGCAGAGGCGTTGAATGAGAGAGTACGATCATTGTTACAAAAAATCAACTCTTACAGACAGGCCCCCAAACAAGTCATTATTTTCTCCGCCAAAAGGATAACCAATTCAGATCTGGGCGGATGGGATTGCCGGATTGCTATGACAGATTGTTCAAACGTATTTCACACTCGTCAGGGTTCTTGCAACATTATCTCTTATCTTTCAAAAGGTTGATCAGGTGGTCATCATTGAATTCCTCCACGCAGACATCTCGCATCTGAAAATGAGCATACTTTTGGAAGGAGTAGGAAAGGAATGCAAGCAGACAATCACATATCAAAGGTGCGGATCAAAACACTTAAATTACCGCTATGTTATGAAACTTGAACGAACGTATTTAAGCAAATCATAATATAAGCTTGAAATCAGACAGCTGACAAGTGCATCGCGCAATAAAAATGGCGAAATGATAAAAGGGTGGAGCGAGATATACTATACCCTTTGCAGCAGCACATAAAGCCACACAAGCAAACGCACATGTAACTCACGTTCCTCCATTGAGGTAAGAGCCCTCCAACGTCTCCAGCCAATGCAATTTTGTGTGCCAACTTTTTGAGGCACTGTCGGTGTTAGGAGAACTTATAAGCAAATAGCCATCGATGAAACGTTGTAACGTACCGTCGTTTTTTTTTTTGTTTCCGCTTCATGCGAAAGAAAAAGCTGTATGAGACGTCTACGTGCTGACTCATTTCGAATTAGCATAATGGCTCCTGTTCTTTCTCTGCTTCCTTTCCAACAAGTCATGCCCGTTCTCTAGCATGTTCATTTATGGGCGACTTTCGCAAGTGGTTGCGATAATCAGTTCCCTTTTCTGTGCATACTGCTCTCGGATTGATAAGCAGATCTTCCTACGCACACATCTTGGGTGTCAACCCGACAGTTCAAACTTTGACGTGGTGCAGAAGAAATTATTTTCGTGTTTCCGTGCTGCTTCCACGCAAATACGTTAGCTGCATCTAGCTGCGTTCGGACTCTGCCAGCACTAGTTGTGGTGTGTACGCTGTGCTGCTCATTCTCAGAAGTCGCACATAGAGCTTCCTTCTTTGAAATTTCTTTGAAACTCTAGCGTATAACCGTCTAAGCTGGTAAACTCGCCATCATCTTCGTCATCAGCACTGGTAGCAGCCGTTTTCTCTGCGCAGTGTGTTTTCTCAGAAAGGCACAGCTCCCGAATCATTTTTCAAAGGTACGCACCGTGTAGCGCCTGGATCAGTTACCATTTTGTACAACCACGATTCATCGTTGTCCATGCTGCTCAAGATTTTCAGACAAGCTCGTTGAACTGCTTACTGGTCGTGATTTCCAGACAACTTCTTTAATCCAAAGAACACATATATGCATCTTCAACTTAACGGATCGTTGCTGCAATAAACGAATCCTTGATACAGCTTCCGATCCGTGATACCTAATGACTCGAACTGGATAACCATGGGCACTGCAAAAACTTTCATGAACTATCCATATCTAAGTTATTCCCGCTATACTCACTCGCATGAAAAAGAACGAAATAAGAACTAAAAAGATGAGAAAGAAAACGGGTGTCTCAAAACGGAGGAATCACAGAAGAGGTGGATTCAAAAAGATGATGTAAATGTACACCTCTGTTGACGTCAATGAAGATCGAAAATGCGGGATCTAGCCCCACGTTTCTAAACGAGCAGTCATGGAGGAGAATGCACTGACACTTATTGCTTAAATATGAAACTGGGGAAATTCGATGGTGTCAAATGTATGCAGAATCTGAATTCAGAAGAAACTTAAGTAGGTTTTGAGTGCAAATACAGCTGGGCACAAGGTACATAAGCCTAGTTGCACTTCTTCCCAAAATTAGTGCAGTAGCGCCCTTGAATTCTACTGCACTGTACCTTAGCGGAAATCATGCTACACCATGCCCCTGCTGTACTCGTGACTTCAGATGTGGTACGGAACGTTGTTTGTACTCAGTATAAATGCAACGCGAAATGTGTAATACTTATTGGTACGATGACATTATTGCTTTCAACTTCTCCGGTTAGCTCCGACATTTGTCACCTATGAGTCATTTAAAATTGGTTGATTATCCTCTTTCAGTTGGCGATTCGCAAGCTCTTATTCCTCAGCGCTCATTTGTACTAATTTGTCTTGGTTATCTCTATGCTTCTATTTAAGCCTCAATCATTTTTTCAGCTCTGTCATTTTCATATTTCTCACCAATCACCTGATCAGTATCACGCTTACATTTTCTCCTTGCATAAAGTCGATTCTCGTTTCAAATTTGTCTTCCGCTTTCTTTTTTTTGTGAGAATTATCAGTCGCATTGCCTAAAAGGGTTTCAACGATCTTGGCGATGGACGATTTGAACCGAAGATAGCTTATGCACAGCTCGGATGTTCATGTGAACGATCTGCGAATCTGCGCTTTGATGCTTTACGTCTTCTCAGTTCTATTCCATTTTTCAAACCCAGCCACAAACAATTTGTCTTTTGTTTTTCGCGAGCGTTTTTTTGTTTCCAATTACGCTTTCAGTAATGGCAGTGGTATCTCCTTATAAGCTGCTCAACCCCATTTTGTTCGTCTTGTCAACCATCATCCATGCATTACTCGTCGTACTAGGCGTGAGAAAGAGGAAAAGAGTTGAAGGAAAAGTAAGTTTTTCATTCTGCAGGTGACAGTTGTGGCAAATGGAATATGGCAGTAATCAGTCAAAAGATATGCAATAGAGGACGCAGTATCGTAATTTGTAGAAGTTATTTTTGAACGTGGAAAGGATTCCTCCATTACCGAGACCCGAAGCTTACGTCTTTGCTTGGAGCTCTCGGAAGGTGGGGAGATGCGAGGGATAAGAGAGGAAAGGACAAAGAACGTATGAGGAATACCAGTGTAGGACTAGCACTGTTTTGCTATTTCTTACCACTCAACAAGCAGTGGATTCAGTCGTTTATGATCTACATACTGACACAGTCAAAACAGCACACGACTAGGATCAATCTTTCAAAAATTTGTTATATTAGAGTAGTGGTCTTGGATAAAGACGGAAGGATTGCAGGGTTCTGCATAAAGTTCTGTTGAAACAATAATCAAACTAGTGCCCTTCACATCTTTCTTAACCTTGAAATGAAAGAAAAGAGCAGTTTAATCAAAATAAATGTTTGTTGCAAGACGTATGATTAAGGTTGTTCTGATAACCGGTACGGCGGGTGGACTCGGTCGAGAGTTGGCATTGCTTTTCGCGAAGGAGCGAGCACGCCTAGTGCTCTGGGACATCGATAAANCCTAGTGCTCTGGGATATCGATAAAGAAGGCAACGAGAATACGGCTGAAATTTGCAGGAAATTTCAATCCGAGGTTTGTGACGGCAATTTTCCAATATGACCATCTTCACTGAAATGACGTGGACAAAAAAAGCTTCTCATGTCTGTGTTCATATTGAGTTCATATCATCCTAGGGATCTATGTTCATATCGTCCTCGGCAATTATCTTCACATCATCCCACCCAACTTCAGTGAGATAGTATCCTGTTGAATAGCCACCTCTTTCGATGATATTGCTCAAGTCAGCTTCAATTTTAAATTTGATGCTGAGTACGAAATTATCTGAGAGAGTCAGAAGCGGTAGTGCTGTCAAAAAGTCGGAGTTCTGGCTGGAGAGAGTGGCATTAAAGAATCATTGTAGCATGAAGAGCATCGCCGAAAGAGCAGACTGGAAATTTTACGCTCATCTCAGTTGTTGTTCTCTCCTCGTTGAGTATCACCTAGATAGCTCCCACAAGAAAGCAACAACCTTTCCCTTCACATCAACACTTTTCTGTAATTTTTTGCGAACTGTGACAGCGTTCTGCCGTCTGTGCTTATGCATTTGTGTTTATGTGTATGTCTGAATATATGTGTCTTTAAAGACGACCAAGGAGCGACTCATTTCGAATCAGTGGAGTCATTTGTGTTTTTCGTTGCATCTCTCCTTACGAATTGCAAACCCATCACAAATTGTTTTGTGAATGCTTCTATGGGAGTTCTTGTGCTTGTTGGCTCTTCCTCCTTCTCGACAAATATTCATATCTGCCTCTTTTGACTACTCAATTATGGTACAGCAAGTGGCGATCAAGCTTCTCGAAGCGTTCAGCGATGATTGATAGCAGTGGATGGATAGCGCCAGTCTGAGGTGAGAATCGACGGCTGGGTTCCTATGGTGGTACTCGAAGCGCAAGACGAACGACGAGAAGCAGACAAGGAGAGAATGCCTGTGATGTCAGGGTCAAGGGACGCAAAGTGTGCAAAGTATCAATCCCAAACGAAATTTGCATACGTTGTCGAGTGACTATGCAAACATATACGTGAACGGACAGCGAACTCACCGCGCACGACTGACAACCGGCGGACCGGATGGCTCGGCACTTGCATCTCTGCGCGGACGCGTCTCCGCATTCGAACGAAAACCCGGTGGTAAAAATGCTTGATTATCGATGACTTCGACGTGTATGAGAACGTAATGAATGGAGTAGAG